>JAJOOO010008310.1:0-41418 GCA_029582685.1 Solanum piurae | reverse complement strand
GTTTTTAGTAAAATCACCTATTAAACTCAATATGGCTAACTTGTTAATTTTTCATAGGCCATAATTGCAATTCACTTGGACCCTTCCCATTCCTAATTTTCGGCCCACCATTACAACCCATACATTACAATGCCAATATTTTCCCAAAGCCAATTCCCATTTCCAATACAACAACCGACCCAACCCCTTTTTCCCTTTAACTTGAATACATACAGCAAGCTGTACTAGCCGACCCCATCCCCTTTCCTTTTCAATTCCCAGAAAACGTTAACAGCAGTCCAACGTCCAAGCATCAAGTAGCTCACGATCTACACGGCGTCTACAACGTCACCTCCGTCAACGATTCCAATGCCAATTCTAGTCAATTTCAAGCGGCAAATACACGGAAAAGCAACGGGACAGACGGAAAAGCAGCAGCCTGGTAGTACTCTGCTTTCATTTGGCTTCTTCTTCAGACGTCCCTATCCACATTAACGTCGCAGTAGCACGCGTCTGTCCCTTTCCTCTTTCGGAATAGGGCGAAAATCGCAAGGAAAAGGTGTTTGTCCTAAAATGGTGATAGATGGGGAGTTTGAATTCGAAAATGGGCCTCAATTCATGTCCGAAATTCGTCCTTTCCCCCCCGACTTAGAACCCTAAATTTCCTTATATATATTCCTTATCATTCACTGTTGGGGGGTGAGCTAGGTTAGGGACAGAGCTCACATACAAAAAAAGCAACGATTACATAAAAGTATATATACAATAGGCTAAAGAGATACTATAGTGACTTGGAGTCTGGAGTTTTGGGTCTTCTTTCTCGTTCCCTGCTCACCGAAGTTTGTCGGAGTCTCATTGTTGTGGTAGGAGCGTAGCCGCTGACTCGTCGTTCCCAATTCGCTGCCCTAAAAGAGGTAATAACCTCTCTTCTTAGCCTTGTTTGTTTAACTTTGATTTGAGTTGGAATCTTGCTTGTTGTTTGCTTGCTGAAAATGTGGATATACATATTTAGTAGTTCGTTCTTTTTCTTTGGTTGATGTTAGCCTTCTTGTGATTTCTCAAAATGTTGAAACTTTTCATTATTTAATTCGTTTTCTCGTGTTTACCTGATTATGTTTGTAAAGTCCATTAAACTTGGTTTGATGTGTCATAGTTCGATATCAATATCCTCTCCAGTGCATAGTTTTGTTAGCTTCCCATTTCCCGTCGAGTTTGAGTTTTAATTATTTTTTGCCTTAGTTTGGATTTTCTTTGCATTCAGCATTGTCTTGATCGGTTGTCTCAATGTCATGCTTGTTTAAGCTTCGGTTCATCGATTTTGTATTTGTTTAGATGCGGCTTTCTATTTGTTTTAAAGCTGGCTTGGTGATCATCTAATTAAATCTCATTTCAGCTTTCGTTGTCTAATTTTCGTCATGTCTTTTAGTCGTTCTGTTGGGAGTGCCGTGATCTGATTCTTGAGGCATTTAGATTTAGCTTTGGTTGGCTCTTGATACTTTCTTAATCTGCCTCCAAGTGCTGCAACATGCTTATTTCCTCCTCCATTTCCTTACTTCAAGTTGTAATATTGTTAAAATCCCCTCATATTCATGTCTAAGAATTATGTGAATTATTTTCTTGCTTTATACATATTGTTCTGATAATTTGTGCATGTTAAAGTGTTTAGGTTTATTTTAGCATTACATAGGTTGTTTACTACTTTGCTTAATCATATGAGAACATGAGATGCATCTTTTCTATTTTTATCTGTTGTTGGTTATAAAAAATAAATAAAGTGTTAATAGTTTGCTTAGGTTACTTAGCTTGTTATTATGTCAAAATTATTGTTTGTTTGCCATGATCCTCTTTCTTGAGATTCAACCTTTCCTTACCTTCATTTTGCTTTAATTTGAGCTTGACGATATATTGGCCTATTTTCAAATTGGTCTCAGTTGGCAGAATGTAGTCATTCTCCTGATGCCTATTTATGATCTAATGTTGGGTCTTGTTAGTTTTTTTTTTTAAAAAAAAATCTAGTGATGATTAATTAGTCATGGTCACTGCTAGTTATTCGTTATTTTGTCCAATTCATTTAATTTGTTTACTTCAGTTTAAGGGTTGCTAATTCATATTCCCTTTGACACATTTGTTATTTTGAGATTTGTTAATTGTGTTTAAGTTATGGTTTGGATATGTCATTATTGAGTACTAATTTTATTCTTTTTTTTTTTGTTGTTATATGTGAAATTCGCCCGAGTTCGCTACGAACTCCTACCTTCTTTCTTGCATTTCGGGAGAGCCATAAAGGCTCAAATTCCTCCTTTCCGAGTCAGCCGACCATTAAAATCGACGAACAGGATTGAAGGAATTCGCTGCCGGGGAGAATTGAAAAGATTGGGCCAAGGGCCCACTCTTTATATAAAAAGAGTTGTATTTATTATTCTTGGGGCTAAGCCCACTTATTTGCTATACTTGTTAGTTCTTAGGACAGGTACAAGTGACTCAAATGGGCCAAAGGCCCAAAACAAAAACGGGCCCAAGTGTTGGTCCAGGTGGACAGAAAAACCAAACTTGGGCCCGAGTCTCTTTCCCTCTTCATTTTTATTATGTTTATTTACTTTGTTAATATTTTTTGCTAACCTTAAGGTCAAAAAATTCAAATCCCCGAAAGACACCAATTTTGAATTAATCGCTTAACTAAATTATTCGTCTTGACTTAAAAATAAATAAATAAGTTTACAAAATATTTTACTTGAATAATATTTTAATATTTTCTCTTAAAATGGTCCTAACCAAAATAGTTCAATTTTTTGCAATTTAAGCTAAGTTAAGTTATTTCAGCCAAATAAATTAATTATCGGATAACCGCGTATTAGCGGGCATTTTCGGGTGCTTTCAAATCCTTCCCGAAATGCTAATATGAACCTCGAACCCCTTTAAATATTTTCATTAGATTCCTGTTTTAATCTATTGAAAATCAGTTTTCTTGATTTTTTTCTTAAAAATTAAGTGGCGACTCTAAATCAGTCTTAAATTATATTTTCCTAATAAAACACCCATGAGTTTACAATATTACTAATCCTACCATAACTCGCACCTTGGATACATATATCTGGCGCATTTAGATATATATATCTTAGATATATATTAATTATATACATATAATTAAATGTATTTAAATAAGGAATGTAACTGAAAGACATATAAATTAAGGAGAAAATCATGCGTTTAAAAACTTCAAAAAAAATTAAAAAATCAAATTTATGTGTATCTAATATGTTCATTCTATGAATCTAAATTGTTATTCTATGTATATGATATATAGTTAATGATTAGATGTATCTAATTTGTTCATTCTATGTATCTGGACTATTCTTCTATGAATCTGTAATAGTTTCTTTTGTGTATCTCTCATACTTGGTACTTTTTGCTTTTGTTCACGATCGGATATTGAATCGAATGAACACTCAATCATGTCATCATGATAACGGTGGATGTCCAAATGCACTTAATGATTGGATGTATGTCATCTGTCCATTTTATGTATCTAAACAGTTTTTCTATATATCTGATCTATCTAATTTGTGTCTCTTGTTTTTTATGTATCCGGTATACAATCGAAAAAATGTTACTTTCAGTGGCTATGAAATCACATCCTTCTTCGGCTTCCTCGGTGTTGTCTTCTCCAATTTGAGACTTGCTCAAGTTCTTTGTGATATCATACTTTTTAATGGATATGCTCAACTTTTCTCCATTCTTGCGGGGCTTTTTGCTCATATGACCATTGAAATCATCGACTGCACTGGTATTTTTGCTCATGGGGGTCATGGAGGATGTGGGGGGTGGGGGGAGGAGAGATGTTGATGAGAGAGAAAGAAACTATTGTTAATTGCACCATTAATTGTGGTGTTTAAATGTAAAGATAATTAATCAATCCTAATTTTAAGGAATGTGTATATCTAATTATATCTTTTAAAATATAGGTACAAAATATTTAAAGTGATAATATATGTAATTGTTTGAGAGTAGAGGTAAGTTTAGTATATATGGTAGTAATGTATGTCTAGTTACATAGTTTTTCCTTTAAAAATGACTATGAAAAATCTCATCTTTCACAAATTTAGGTTTCGTAGGGCCATAAATCTTGGACCGTAGATTTTACAAAAAAAAATAAGGGGAAATTTTCAAAATGTCAATATTTTGGTATTTAATAGGACCTCTTAGCCACACTTTCAATATTTATTAAAAATGTCAATATTTTAGTTTGTTATGTATGTGATTTATATACTTTTTATTTGTTTGATTTGCAAGAATACGATTATTTGATAATAGAAAGGAGAAAATTAGGGAAGAGAATAATTTAAAAAAGGAACATATCACTTAAAATTCTCATCAGTTACAATTTCAAAAGTAGACGACAGGACACCCATTTCTCTTGTTCATAAAATTTCAAAAATCGATTTTTAACATTCCATTGATAATACTCAATCTCTGTTGAAGTGAATTCGATTCAATTGTAGTTTTTCTGATTGGGAAGAACAAATTGAAACAAACGATTAAAATTTCGCTGACAAACAACTTTGGTGGAAGAAATTCCAACTGGAACTTCAATATAATCAGTGTTCTCCAAAACTGGAACTTTCATTTTTATTATGTTTTCATCATAATTGTATATCAACAACTTTTGTATTTCATATTT
Source organism: Solanum piurae (assembly GCA_029582685.1). Classification (NCBI taxonomy): domain Eukaryota; kingdom Viridiplantae; phylum Streptophyta; class Magnoliopsida; order Solanales; family Solanaceae; genus Solanum; species Solanum piurae. The sequence goes on along the minus strand of JAJOOO010008310.1, from coordinate 36,761 downwards.
TATGAAAGGATACAAGATTCTGGAAAGAAAAAAATCATACATAATGAAAATAATACAATCCGTTAAGGAAGGATATAATATTCTTAAAAAAAATACTAATTAACTATGAAAGAAATAGGAATACAAGATTCTGGGAAAAAAATATAGCATATATAGTTTAAATAATACAATCTGTTGAAGGATACAATATTCTAAAAAAAAATACAAATTGACTTGAAAGAAATAGGATACATCTATGCTTAAGAAATACAAATCTATTTGACATACCTATTGGATTGACTACAAACTAAAAAACAAATGCAATGTTCTTAATAAAAATATAAATGCTCAGTAAAAGAAAACAATTGACAAACAAAAATTAATATGAATACAATTTTTGCAACCTTCTTCTCTGACTCTCTCTTTCTTCTTTTTATTTGTCTGCTATGTTCCTTTTTTCTGATTTTTTGTTCACCAAACTCAATTCAAATCTGCATTCACTTGTGCATTAGTAAAACTCTGCCTCGTCATCCAAAAAAATTACAATTACCCAAAAAAATTAAATAATTAAATTACAATCTGAAAACACACTAATAATAAAAAGGAATACAGTATGAAAAATGATAGAGAAAAATAATTTCTTAGATTTAAACAATCTGTACAAAAAGTTGAATTTTTTTTGAATGAATTATGAGATTTCTTAAAACAATGGATGAATTTCGATTTAAACAAGACAAGGTTTAAGTTACTTGAGGAGAGGGAATAAGGGGAAAAAATTGTGTGAGAGAGAAAGGCTAGAATGTGGGTAAACAATTTAGAATAAAACTCATACGACACTGACCTACCTACAAAAGCATCCCTCAAATCAAATCTCGATAAATCCTCCGCTTGAAAACCTAACTTTTTTCACAATTGACTCCTTCAAGTTCTTTAGGATATGGAGGATTGATATCTTTGCCAGCGACAAAAGCTGCAAATGGAGAAAATCGAAAAACAATCGCAAGAATAAATTAAAGATGACCAAGAAATAACAACAACTGGATGATCGTCTCAAATCTATTGATAAAAACTTGGAAATTCTAAGAGCAACTGGAAGAGATGAGATTTGATTCTTTAAAAAAAAAATGAAGATAATTGAAATTTCTCAAATCTCAAGTAATGCTTAAGAGATGGATTCTTCTTCTTCACGATTGTTTTTTTTTTCACCGTTAATGAGGTCAAAAAGTGGACCCAATTTGAGAAAAAAAAAAGGAAGGTAAATAAATTATAGGAAAAATACATAAAAAAATCCCTGAACTTGGCACGAAAACTTATTTTAGTACTTAAACTACACGGGTGTCTATATACCCCCTTAATATCTTTTGAGTGATTTTTTTCAATCATCCCATCACCAGCCCAGTTGAAGGCTGAGTGTTGTTGAGTTTTATTCAAATTTCAATTGCATTTTCAGTTTAGTTATAAGATACCACCGTCCTAAAAAAATTAAAAAATTATTTGCATAAAAATGAAAAATTATTAATGAATTGGGCGAAATCTCCATAGTTAATCTTTTGCCAACAATATCTTCGATTTTTTTTTAATGGAAGTCAACTTCATTCTGATAACGCTTTAAACTGATAGATCTAATAATCTTCTTTGATGTAAAAAATGGTGGGTGAATCAAACACCAAAAAAATTGTAAAAAAAAGAAAGAAACGATTAAAAATAGAAAAGAAAAGAAGAAGAAAAAATGTGGAAGAAGTTATATTTGGAAGTAAATGTTTACTTGAACTAAATGAAAAGAATAAAAAAGAGAAAGAGTTATGAGAAGAGAAAAAAAAATGAAGAAGAAGATGCAGAAAAAGAAATATAGAGAGAGAAAAGTTAATTCAAACTAAAATATTTAAAAATTAGTAAAATAAGTTATTAAGTATGTTACCCAATAAAAAGATGACATGAGTCGATTTTTTGGTGTCTTTTCCTTTCTCACGCGCTTATGAAAAGTTGGTGATACAAATTTTTCCATGTCACTCTTTAAGGGGTAATTAAATTCAATTCAAATTAAATTAGAGGGATAAATAAACACTTGTATAGTTAAAGTGTTAAAGTAAGTTGTGCGGACAAGTTCAGGGGGGATTTTATGTCTTTTCCCTAAATTATATTTGGATACATTAAATTTTCTAAAATATTGGCATATTGACATTTTTAATAATTATTATAAAGGGGATAAGGCACTAGTACCCCCCCACCCCTAGACTATAACCGAAATCCCAGAGACACGCGTACCTTAACTAAACTAAGGTCCTATTACCCCCCTGAACTTATTTTTTTTGTAATTTTGTACAAATTTTTGGCCTACGTGGCCTCCAAATATCTCCCACGTGCCTCAGTTAAGTGGAGTCACGGAGTGTCCCACATAAACCAAAAGGTGTACAAAATTACACAAAACATGAGATTAGGGGGTAGTAGGACCTTAGAATAGTTAAGGTGTCTCTGAGATTTCGGTCATAATCTAGGGAGGTAATTGTGTCTTATCCCATTTTAGAGTGTAAATGTTTTTAATAATTATGTTTGAAATTTTGACTAGTTTGCTAATTTTCCCAAAAAAGAAAAATAAAATTGAAAACACAAAGAAGATTAGCGTGGCTCTTGCGCAAGGATGACATGCACAAATCGAGAAATGGTCCAAAAATATTTTTTTGTATTTTTGAACTCCTGCGGCGGCGACTAGGTCACCTTGATTGAATGATGCTGGCTGACGGCCAGCCACCATTAATGGCTGGGCTGGACTCTGCCTTATCTGCTCAGTTTCCACCTCTTCCGAACAAAATGCACACTGGCCAAAACACAATCCCTAGTTCTCCATTTTTGAATAAGTTTGCAGACATTATTAAAGGGCATAGCTCTTCAGGTAATGAAAAAAATGTTGTGGAAATACAACATATTCCTATGAAAAAGCCGACTCTCATTGGTGGTATACCTACCATTAATTGGTCAGCAAGCGAAATACAGCGAATGAATATCACAGAAAATTTGCAATATGCAGTGGTAGGCAAATTCTCCTATGGAGCTCCTGATATTAATGAGTTACGAGATTTAATTCCAAAACAGTGTGGATTATTGGGGTCTTGTCAAATAGGCTTACTTCGCAATAGTCATGTTCTGATCAGAGAGATCGGATGGATGATTATATAAAAATTCTATCGAAAAAACTCCTACTACATAATTGCTAACGATGGATATCCATATCAAATGAGGCCTTTTATTTATGATGCAAACTTCAAAGATGGTGAAGAGACGACAAAGGCTACGATTTGGATTTCATTCCCTGATTTGCTACCAACATTCTTTGTGAAGGAAGTCTTGTTTTCACTTGCTTCTGTGGTTGGAAAGCACCTTCAATTGGATCTTGCTATGATAAATAAAACCCGGCCAAGTTGTGCTAGAGTGAAGGTCCAAGTGGATCTGTTTACTGAGAAACTTGAGTTTGTACAAATGCAGTTAGAAGATGAATCCACTCTTGAGAAAAGAATTATTAATATGAGAATACAATATGATTCTTTACCAGCTTATTGCATGAAGTGTAAATTACAGGGGCATGGAGAAGAAGAGTGTAGGGTCTTACATCCAGATTTAGTACAACAATATGATGACACTCAAAATACAACACAGAACATTGACAATAGACAACTATACAAAGGGGTAGTAAAGAGCAGATGGAAGCCTACAAACAGGAGCTTTACAAAGAAAGTTGGGGAATTGATGACTGTTAAGGGGCTGGAAAGGAAAGACATCAACGAGAACATCAATCCTTCTGCTATTCTTAATAAAAATGTAATAGTGGAGAAAGAGGTCGTAGAGGTAGAGGTGCAAAATCAGAAGCAGATAGACACGCCGGTGGTTACAAGGGTTGAGAGTACACATGGGCTGGACTACAAGACTGATGAAAAACTTGAAATGGAAGACAAAGAAGATGGAGAAATATTTGATGATTGTGACAAAAATGATGGGGTTGTTTCGGTTTACAGCAAAAATATCATGTTTCTTAATTGAGGGGTTAGTAGTGCAATGCAGAGGGGAGATGAAGTGGATGAAGGAACTTCACAGAATCATTTGTTTAATAGACTGAATTTACTGAATGCTGATTATCATATTTCTTTACAAATTTTGGACCCAAAAGAAGCATGGTATTATGTACAACTGCAGTGTTCACTAATACAGGGAGGGATTGAGGAGGATCACAATATGAAAGAGATGGCAGTGGTCTGTCCAAAATCACCACCAGTTCAAACATTACATAAAATAGTGTCACATCAAGGGGCAATAGAGGTACAGGATAAAGTCTCACACAGTCTAGTGATGTTGAAGATAAGGAGAAAAAGGAGAACCTGCAGGTTGAGAACTTGGTGTTTAATGAAGCAGGTGTTTCACCTGAAACAGTAATCACACATAAAGGCAAGAATAAAGGGGAATTGTTACCCACAAGATCAAATCCAAATAGAGGGGCTAGGAATGGGGTCAAATGATGTTGAAGTCCTTATTTTGGAATGTGAGGTATGTTAGATCTCAAAGTTAATTCCATAGAATTCAGAAATTACATATACATCACAAGTTTAATATCATAACATTGATGGAACCTTTTCAGAATGCTGATAACATTCAAAGATTCAAAAGAAGATTGGGTATGAAGTATTCTAATTATAACTGCAATGGTAAAATATGAGTGTTTATTCAAGAGCATATTCAGGTAGAGGTGTTGGCAGACTCTGATCAGATGCTGACTCTGAAACTGTTGTTTATGGAGAATAATCAACATTTAATTGTTTTTATTTTGTATGCAAAGTGTGATGTTGAGGAGAGGATACAATTATGGAATGATATTTATTGTATAAGCAATGATATTCAGAATTCACCCTGACTGATTGGGGGAGATTTTAATGTCATCATGAGTGATGAGGAGAAGATTGGTTGTCTGCCTATATATCCTAATGAGTATGAGGATTTTACATTTTGTGTGAACTCTTGTGATCTGGTGGAAGTCAGTTTCAAAGGGAGTCATTTTACATGGTGGAATGGGAGGATTGATGATTAATGTATATTTAAAAGACTGGATAGGTACATGATGAACCAGGTTGGTCTTGGCTATTTTGGGTTGGTGGAATCTGAACATTTGGCAAGAACAGGGTCTGATCATGCTCATATGCTACTAACTTGTGGCCAGAAGACAAATGTTGTTAGGAGACCTTTCAGATTTCTTAAGTTTTGGTCAGAACATGTAGAATTTCAGCAGGTAGTGAAGGATAGTTGGATTTCAGAAGAAGCAGATATGTTTATTAGATTGAAACAAAAGATGAAGAAGACTAAAACTGCCTTGTCTAACTGGAGTAAAGCAACTTTTGGAGATATTTTCAAACAGTTATCAATCAGGGAGGAGATTGTGAGGGTGGAAGAGGAATTATTTGAAACAAGCCCTACAACAGGGAATAGAGAGATTTTACAGAAAGCCCAAGCAGAGTTAAGGAAATATGTGCATTTCGAAGAAGAGTATTGGAGACAGAAGGCAGGTATTTAGTGATTTACAGAAGGGGAGAAGAACACAAGGTTTTTTCACAATATAGTGAGAGGCAGAAGGAAAAGATTGAGAATAAACAAAATTCAGAATAGGGATGGAGAATGGGTAGAAGGTGTAGAGCTAGTGGCTGCTGCTGCTCAGGAGTATTTTCAGAAGCAATTCACATGCATTCATAATATGGAGGAAGTCCCCGTATTGAGACATATTCAGAAAAGGATTACTGATGAAGACAACAAAAGATTAAATGATTTTCCTTCAATAGAGAAAGTTAAAAAAGTAGTGTTTGATCTCAATGGGGACAGTGCTAGTGGTCCTGATGGGTTTACTGGACATTTTTTCCAACAATGTTGGGATATAGTTGGGGATGATGTGGTTAATGTGGTTGGTGCTTTCTTTAATGGTGTTACCATTCCTAAGTCTATTACACATACTAATTTGGTCCTACTTCCTAAGAAAGATATTTGTCAATCTTTCTCAGACATGAGGCCAATTAGTTTGAGTAATTTTCTTAATAAAGTGATCTCAAGGGTGATGAATGATAGAGTCGGGGTTCTTCTTCCATCCCTGATTTCACAAAATCAATTTGGATTTGTGAAAGGAAGAAGCATTACTGAAAATGTGTTACTTGCTCAGGAGATTATTGTTGATATCAGAAAAAAGGGGTAAACCAGCAAATGTGGTGATCAAGTTGGATATGGCAAAAACATATGATAGAGTGGAATGGGGCTTTCTTATAAAGGTGTTGGAAGAAATGGGTTTTGATAATAACTTTGTTGATAAAATCTGGAGACAGTTGGTTGCTAACAACTGGTATTTTATACTTATCAATGGCAAGCTAATGGTTTCTTTCACTCATCTAGGGGAGTGAAACAAGGGGATCCTCTGTCCCCTGCTTTGTTCATACTAACTGCTGAAGTCCTATCTCGAAGCTTAAATGCTTTGTTCTATAATGAGGTCTACAAGGGGTTTGGATTACCAAGATGGAGTGATCAGATTAATCATCTTGCCTATGCAGATGATACTATTATTTTTACGTCAGCAGATGGCAATTCATTAGATGTATTGATGACAACTCTGAAAGATTATGAGAAGCAGTCCGGGCAAATGATTAATAAAGAAAAGAGTTCTTTTTTTGTTTTTCATAATACAACACATGATTTGATCTCAGATATCGAAGCAAAAACTGGCTTTATTAGAGGCAAGTTTCCACTAATGTATTTGGGATGCCCAATTGGTCATGCCAAGAAGAAGAAGGTACACTTTGCAGAATTGATGAAAAAAGTGCACAATAAGTTGCAAGCTTGAAAAAGAAAAATGTTGTCATTTGGAGGTAAGACTGCGTTAATTCATAATGTGTTAAACAGCATACCTATTTATCTCTTATCTGCTATTAATCCTCCAAGGTGTGTTATTCATGATTTGCATAGAGTTTTTGCAAAAAAAAATTGAAAATTTAGGGAGGATGGAAATAACAAGCATTGGGTAGCTTGGTCAGATTTATGTAGACCCAAACAGGAAGGTGGTGTGGGATTTAGATCTTTGTTTGATATTTCTAAAGCTTTATTTGCTAAATTATGGTGGGTCTTTAGAACAAGAAAGACTCTTTGGTCTAACTTTATGTGGAATAAATATTGTAAAAAGGAGAGACCTCATGTGGTTGAATGAAAAAATGGACCTTTAACTTGGAAGTATATGCTGGAAGTTAGAGATTTGATAGATCAACATATTTGGTGGGAACCTAAGTGTAAACATTCAAGTATTTGGTATGATAATTGGTCACAATTAGGTGCACTGCATTACATAGTTCCTCTGGACAGTGCTAAAAATGTGCAATTGGATGAAGTGAAACGGTGTTTTTTGAAAGGGGAATGGAACTATAACTTGCTTCAAACAAGTTTTGGGGATGATATTAGTAGACATGTAATACAACTCCTGAGGAGTTCAGAAGATGAAGAGCAGTGGGATAAACCATGGTGGATGCTGAAGACTTCTGGAAAATTCACTGTAGGTTCTGCATGGGATTTTCTAAGGGAAAAACAAGAAGTCTGTTTAAAATATAAGTATATTTGGAGTGCAGGCCTTTTAAGATATTGTTCTTCAATTGGAGGTTATGGAAACAAAGACTTCCTATTGGAGAAGTTCTTATCAGGAACATAATGGGTGATGGGGTAGTGTGTGGTTGTTGTGATGATGGAGTTCAGGAGACTATTGAACACTTATTTATTAGATGCTCATTCACTAATTCTATATGGAGATATTTTGCATGATCAGCAGGTGTGGAGGGCCCTTTCTTGCAGTTGAAAAATACTATGTATAAATGGTGGAATGCAGATGTTTTTGCAAAACTTAAACCTGTTTTAATGGTTGTGCCACTGTATTTGTTGGCAAGTGTGGAAGAGAAGAAATGCCTTGAAATTTGGTGGTTCTATGTCTTATCCGAGTATGAGAGGAGGAATAGCAAATAATTTAATTTTATTGGCTAAGCAGTTGTATCCTTGGATGTACCTCCTGCCTAATAACTGGCCTGAATTAGTCAGATATTTGATAGGGTATACTCCTATAATTGGTTGTAAGGTGGTTTATTGGAAATTACCTAGACAAAATACATTCAAATGCAATACAGATGGCTCTTCAAAAGGGAATCGAGGACCAAGCTCTTCTGCTTTTTGTATTAAAGATGACCAAGGTAACCTTGTGTATGCTGAAGGAAATATGATTGGAATATCAAACAATCTCATTGCTAAAGTGGTAGCTATAAGACTAGGGCTGGAATATTGTAGGATCCACAATTTACTCCCATTGATTCTAGAAACTGATTCTTTAGCTGCAATGAAAATGATTGAAGGGGCTTGGCACAGACCTTGGGAAGTGACTATGGAGGTCAAAAGGATACATATTCTGAAGAAAGGTACAGATTCTATATATTATAACAATTTTGAAGAGTTACCTAGTGAAGCTAAGACAATTCTAAATATGGATAAAAGCTAAATTCCTAATCTGATGATAAGAAGGATTCAGAATGGAAATTTTGCACAAGACAAATGATTGTGATCAGAACATATGAAGAAGCAGATATTTCATTAAAGAAATACAACATTCATACAATACTCTGAAGATGGCGGATATAGTGCGAGTTTATCACAATCGGAGAGACAATGGTACACCAACAATGAGCAGATTATAGAAAGAGGAAATTACATAAACAGCCAACAATAACAGTGAGCAGATTACAGAATAAGGAAAATACATATACATGTACAATAACAGTGAGCAGAGTACAGAGCAAGGAAAATACATAAACAGGCAACAGTAACATTCATTGAATACTCTGAAGATTGCGAAAATAGCGAGTTTAATCACATTCGAAGGGACAATGGTAAAACGACAATGATTAATCAGTTTTTTAAAAAGTTACAAAATTTGGTTCTTACCAATTTTTAGGTGAAACCTTACTACTGCTCACAAAATTTATTTATTTTTCAAGTAAAATGTATGTTCAAATATAACTTTAAGTTTTAAAAAATATTTTTCAATACAACTTCAAAAACTCATTTAATTTGTTATGTTTTAACTATATTTATGACCAAATGCTAGCTTAGTATTCCATATAGTACAATACAAATGAATTGTGCATGACACTCTTAAACAAATATTTAAAGTTGTTAATTAAAAAGTAATTTGTCAATATAAAATAGCATTAATTACTCGGTTATATTGAATTAGAGGGAGTAAGTAACCAACTAAATGTGTAATTCGCTTTATCATTGCATGTAGCAGAATAGTCACGAAACATATTATTTGTGTGTGCTAAAAATAAAGTTTTACCATATCAATAATAAAATATTTAACGTAGGAGAATAGTCACAAAACATGATTTATTTATGTGTGCTACAAATAAAGTTTTACCATATCAACAACAAAAATTCATGTTTATAACTTCAAAAACTCATACATTATTTTTAGTTTTAACTAAATCTATGGCCAAAAGCTAGCTTAGTACTCCATCTAACACAATATAAATGAATTGTTAAAGCCTGACACCCGTAAAAAAGATATTTAAAGTCATTAACCAAATATTAATTTATCAATATAAAATAGTGTCAATAATTTGTTTATATTGAATTAGAGGGAGTAACCCACTAATATGTAATTAGCTTTATCGTTCCACGTAGGAACATAGTCAGAAAACATGATTTATGTGTGCTAAAAATAATGTTTCACCATATCAACAATAAAATATTTAATGTAGAAGAATAGTCACAGAACATGATTTATTCATGTGGGCTACAAATAAAGTTTTACTATATCAATTAACAAAATATTTAATGCATGAGAATAGTCACAAAACATGATTTGCATAATTAAAGATAGGAAAAAAACAGGAAATAGGACTAATTAGTGAAGCAATTAACAAAAAGTAGATGGTTACTCTTTCTTTTAATCACATAAAGTTAATTTGAGATAATTAATTACTTAATTATTGCTCCTATCACTATACCTTCGAAGAAATTTGATAATTCATTGATTTTAAAAATTGTTGACTTTGAATATCAATAGATGAAAAACATGGCTAGTGCAACTTTCACTATATTTGTAAGTCCCACTATTATCTCATGTCTTTATTTTCTTTCAACCTAGTTAGTAATTAGTAATTTGTTCTACGATTTATTTAGACAAAAAATCACTTACATATGGAACATTAAAAATATTGCTATGAATGATAGTACTTTAATTTTCTTTCCCGTAAACAGTCAAAAACTTAATTACATATCATTTAATTGTTTGCATTTCCTTTCTAAGTAAATGCCCAAAAATATTCTCTAACTTTAGAAAAAGACTCAAAAAAAATAATTAATTTTTTTTGATACATTTGAATATAAAAAGTGAGTACTAATAATTAATTTTAGATAGACTACTAAAAATAAAATTCAGCCACGTAACTAAAGACGGAGGGAGTAACAATTAATCATGTTAGATGGTTGGCATGCTTTACTAGTAATTACGGATAGATCCATTATTGTCCTTCAATTAGATACAATAAGTCCATTAATTATGCTTAGCACTCGATTCATATATACAGGGATCAAAATGAAAATAAACCTATAATACATGGACTAAAATTGTTATTTCCCCTAAAGTGATATATGCAATTGTGAAGAAAAAAATTGTTGCTTGATGACAAATATTTCAAGAACAAGAATTAATTAAAGATGCAATTGTGGAAAAGTTAAGCTTTCTAGTAAAGAAGAATAAGCAAGTGTAAGTAATTTGACAAATCTAAATTTTTTTCACCAGTTATTAATACATAAATTAAATATATATAATGTGAAAAAAAACGACTTGGTTAACTATGTTTTATTTGATCACTCGTTTGGTATAAATAGGTGAAGGAGAATAGACACTCCTCACCCCAAACAAAAGAAAAGAAAAAGAATCCATAATATGGCTGTTCACAAACAAGTTAGTTTCTTTGCTTACCTACTTGTTCTTGGTAAGATTTTCCTTCTACTTTTTTCTCTTTAATTTCTTCGTTGATAAATACGGAAGTATTGTTATGTTTTTTCCTTAATATATATATTTAATTTGTTGTAGGAATGTTGCTATTTGTAAGCGCGATGGAACATGTTGATGCCAAGGCTTGTACTTTAGAATGTGGTAATCTTGGCTATGGGATATGCCCACGTTCAGAAGGAAGTCCGGAAAATCTCATATGCACCAACTGTTGTGCAGGTTATAAAGGTTGCAATTATTATAGTGCTAATGGGACTTTCATTTGCGAAGGAGAATCTGACCCAAAAAAACCAAAAGTTGTGATTCACATATTGCCTATTCAAAGTGTCCCCGTTCAGGAGGAAATACGCTAATTTATCCCACTGGATGTACCACATGTCGCACGGGGTACAAGGGTTGCTACTATTTTTGTAAAGACGGCAAGTTTGTTTGTGAAGGAGAGAGTATTGAACCCAAGGCATGTACCCTGGAATGTGACTCTAGAGTTGCATACATGACTTGTCCACCTTTTGAATTTGCCAAACTTTATCAAGTTTGTGTTATTTGTTGCACCGCAGGAGAGGATTGTAAACTCTATAGACATGATGAATCTTTAATTTGTATTGAGGAGCCTCAGAGCTATATATCTACAGCATAAGGCATCATCAATAATGTGTTGTAGTTTTTAATTAATGTATGAAATAAAAACATGCACACAATGACATGCTAATCACTATAATGTGGGCATCAAAGTTGAGTGTTATGTGTAACTACTTATTATATTTGAATAAGAGAAAAAAATCATCCATAATTGAGGACTTAGCTCCTCTCATCTCCTTTGGTCTTATCCTTAATGAATGACATGTGTCTTTATAAGTTTTTAACGAATCAGATATCTAAATTTATTTGCTTTTTAAATAAACCACCTTTGGGGTTAGGTAAACCCTTACCAGTTCATATATTAAGCAAAAAGTTTTACACGAGGTGGAAGATGATTGTTTCCTCTATGTGGAATGATGACAATGAAAATCTCATCCTTATACAAAAAATGTCCAATATATATTATACTTTTTTTAAAAAGTTGAGGGCTTAGGTCCCATGTCACGAGGCTTAAATTTTACCCCGTACCATGTAAACTGTCTCATCTCACGCCTTCACCTCTTAAAACACCAGATAGAGAAAAACTTTGTGATGTTCAACAAGAAGGAAAGGCAATGAACTAAGAAACAATACTAAAATAACGGGAAGGAAGAGGCCGGAAAAGTCGATGAAAATCATATTTTGGAGATCATTTTTAGTTGGTACATAAAATGTTAATTGGTGCGTATATAATATAATTTATTTAGGGGTTGCAATTGGATGATTGGGTCAAATTTGGACGGGTCATAATGGGTTAAGACAACAATCGGATCAAGACTCAATTCAACCCAAATTTGCTTGGGTCAAAATGGGTTAGGTAATGGTTACATTACGGGTCAAGATCCAACCCAACTCAACTAAGCTTAATTATTTATTTGTCTTTTAAACTATTTTAGTACCTAATAAGAAAAAAAAAACTTTGTTATGACTTTACACAACATATCAAATTGAAAGAAAAAAAATCAAAAAAATATTTTGACAAGATTTTTCATGAGTCAATCCGAGTTACATACCAATCCAATTTTTAATAGATTGAGCTAGTGAATGGACAAGTTAATTTTAAACTGATTGAATGGTTTAGATTTGATTTTGCCACACCTAAATTTAAGAGAAGAAGAAATGTGTAAAATGTATATATGTGTGGGAGTTGATTCACTTGAGCAATATTTTGGGCTGCTTCTCTTTTCTTTATTATTGGGCCTCAAGACACTAAATGGTACACTGCTTCTTCAACTTTGTGATAGATTCAAGATTTATTTCTTTAACATAGTATAAAAATCAGATTTATTTCAATTTATTATTTATTCGATATTAATTACCGTCTTATATTGCTCGTGTTTCAAGTGTCCAATCTAAAATATGTGAAAGAATATTGAATCTCACGTTAAGTTAAGTTAGACTCAGATCCATTATTTAATATTTTATCACATGTATCCTATTTTTTTCATTCAGAAATGTTTATTGCAATAATATTTTAAAAAATTAATTGATTAACCATCCACGAAATTACCTGCCTATGTAGCCTTAGAAATGTTTATTGCAATGATATCTATTAAGCTATCAATTAATTATTATCTCTGGTTGACGCAAAAAAAAAAAAGTTATTGATAATTCAATGGCTACAAAGAGCATTGAGAAAATCTAAGTTTTCTATTTCCTCAATCTCAATTTAAAAATTAACCAACCTGTAGATTTCACATCCAAAAGGACAAAATGACATTTACAAGAGGTGGATTTTTGTCCAAACCTCCGAGGATACAATGAGGATGAATAATTCATCCTTGTGAAGAATATGACCTATAAAATAGAGATTTCCCATATTTTTCACCCCAATTAGTTGGAATTTCAAGAGTCAATCATGTTTTTTTCATTAAATATTATTTTTCTTTTAAATTATTAATTATTGTGATTTATAATACTTTTTCATAATTTTCAAATATACATATTTTATTTTTAAAAATTAAAGATTCTATGTTATTTGTTGGATCCCGTATCGATGGGTTTAAGGGTATTTGGTCTTCCCTTAGACAATCCCCCCTCCCCCCGTGAGCTAATTTTATTGGGTTGAGAAAGGCTCAGGCCCATTTCGAATCATTGTTTACTTGATGTTGAGCTCCCATTTTATATTTGGGCTTCTTAAGTAACTGGTACAGGCAACAACAAAAAATGTCAACAAAATGGTCATGGTCATATGTATATGTATATGTAATGTATCGATATTGTATAAATAGTGTATAATTATATATAAATAATGTATAACTATGCATCAGATATGTATAAACATTCATATACGTTGTTTATAAAATATATATACATTAAAACAGTTCAACTACCTCAATGAATTGATTTTTTTCCAATAAAAACACGTAAATATTATGTGTTATTAGTCTATGCAAAAATCTAAGATATATATTTAACCTTCATATATATTTCGAAATTTTTCACATATGCAATGTAAAACCTGTCCTCTCTAATCAGAAAATTGGAATGCAATATATAATCACATGGTTAAAGTTTTGAATAGTTATAATAATTTAGTTAGTTAGACCTAAGGTTCTAAAGTACTTCTACTTTGGATATTATTAGTATCTCCAGTTGACAAATTTTTTTTACTGATAATTCAAATGGCTACAAAGAGCACTGGGAAAAGCTAAGATGCTAAAAGTGTTTAGTTTAAATAATTAAGGTGATTAGCCATCTGTTTTAGGGGGGAATAAGTGTTTTAAAATACTTGATTAAGTTATTTTTCAGAAGCTGAAAAAAATATTCTTTCACATATTTTGGACTGGACACTTGAAAAAAATTATTTATCGAGCACGAATTACTGCAGAATATTGATAGATGTATTTTTGTAAAATTGATCAGTCAAATACAAATAACTGTTTAATAATGAATAGATCTAACTCTCTTTTTGTTCTATTTGATTCTACCTCGCCAAACTTATACTAGCAAGTACAAAAAAATGTAAATCCTACCGATTGAGGAAACTGAATATTGATGTTAATTAGGTAGAATAATGAACAGATTTGACTATTTTGAGTTTTATTTAATCACTCGTTTGCTATAAAATGGTGTAGGAGGATACACACTCCTCACCCCAAAATTAAAAGAAAGCAAGGTACTAATTAATCATTCATAATGGCTGTTCACAAAGAAGTTAGTTTCTTTGCTTACTTGCTTGTTCTTGGTAAGTTACTTTTCTCATTAAATTCTTCGTTGATACATACACAAGTAGTGTTATATATGTTTTATCCTTAATATATTTATATTTGTTGTAGGATTAATGTTTCTTCTTGTAAGTGCGACGATAGACCACGATCATGATCATGACCATGATCACGATCACGATCACGACCATGACCATCATGATGATCACGATCCCAAGCCTTGTTCTAGAGAATGCGGTGATTTTAGCTATGGAATATGTCCACGTTCAGAAGGAGGTCCAAGAAACCCCATATGTACCACATGTTGTGCAGGCTACAAGGGTTGCCACTATTACAGTGCTGACGGAAAGTTCATTTGTGAAGGTGAGTCTGACCCAAGAAAGCCAAACGAACATTGTCCCAGTAAATGTGATCATAAAATTGCTTATTCAAAATGTCCCCGTTCAGAAGGACCGACTATAATTAAACCCACTGGATGCACCAGTTGTTGCACGGGTTACAAGGGTTGCTACTATTACAATAAAAAGGGCAAGTTTGTGTGTGAAGGAAAGAGTGATGAACCCAAGGGTTGTAGTCAAGAATGTGACCCTAAAGTTTCTTACATGACTTGTCCACATACTGGATCGACATACCATACTGGAGTTTGTGTTAATTGTTGTACCGCTAAAGCGGAATGCAAGCTCTATAGTCATGATGGATCTTTAATTTGTATCGGGGATCCTAAAAATCATTAATATAAATATGAAATAATATGTATGAAATAAAACCATGACGATATATTCATTATTGTCATGCTAATCTCTGTAATGTGGCAATGGAGATTTTTCCACCACAAAAAATTACGAAATAAAACACTAGTTTCTTTTACTTCTAAATTCTAGTATTAGCTGACTAGTTTACTTAATTACTGTACTTTAAAGGTTAAAACATTCTACTTATTGAAGTGCATGATCAAATGTTTAAGTTTTAGAGATAACACATTTTTATTATTTTATTATATTAAATAAATTCTTTAAAATGCAAAAATTAAATCTTCTAATGAAATAGGAAAAACACATTCCTTAACTGACATTTCATAATAATTGTCTCCTCCTAGCTTACCCTTCAACACGCCTCATCCCCACCCTACTCCTCTACCCCCGCCTCTTATCATATTTTCTTATACTCCTACCATTTCATTTTATATGAATTACTTTAACTTAACACGGAGTTAATAAAGAAAGGAAGACTTTTGGAATTTGTGGTCTAAAATAAGTGATAAATATTTGTGCGACTATAAATCACTCTGAACCATTAAGAGTAAAATGGGCATTTTAAAATCAAATTGTTACTTAATATAGAAATGTGTCATTCTTTTTTGAACTGACTAAAAAAGAATGTAAGTCATATAAATTGGGACTGCCCTAGCTAAGATTCAAGCACAAGAAGCTTACTTTTTTGTAACTAAAATCATTGTAAAGAACTAGCTGCTAGTTGTTCAGGTCTATTTTGCAGCTATGATTTTGGAGGCAAAGATAAGACTATCCACCTCCTTGTATATGTTTGGTGCTGGATTTTGGGATTAATACAACATTCAGGCTCTACTAGGAAATTGAATTTAAAAAAAGTTATATAAATTGGGACTAAAAAAGTATTATATATAGATATTTTTGAAATTATATTTTCTTATATTATATATAAATACTTTTAAAATAATATTTTCTACGTAAATACAAACACAAGTTTTGAAAGTTTATACACGTCCTTAGACAAGTCTTTGTTCTTACGATCAATGATTCCTAAAGTTAAAACATTGAAGTTAGTAAAGGAGTTCGTCTTCAAAACAAACATTTTTTGGGCACATATATCAAAAGTAATCCTTCCTAAAAGTATAAATCAAAATGGATACTTGGATCACACAAATGGACGAACTGTGTCAAACAAACATTAACTCAATTTCAAAAATAGCAAATATAATAGATATAATAAGGTTCTATAGTCATAGTTTCGATAATTGCTCTTCATATCTATAGTTTTATTTTCTATGGAGGTTGTGGTTGTATATTTATGTTTTTTTGTATATTTCGCTAACGAATATACAAATGGGGTAAGTATATACAAATTTTGTATTTATATATTTAGGAATTTTTCAGAACTCCGTTTGTATATTTTGCTTGTCAATATACAAACAGGATAATTTATTATGAAATTTTCACAAATTGTATACAAATAGCTAGGGTGAGCACATACAAAAATTTGGATTTATACAATCAGGAACCAAATTATACAAATTCTGAATTTATACAAATCAAATGAATTATACAAATCAGGCGAATAGCAAGATTGGACGACACTATAGCTGTGAATTAGAATTTCCCAAAACAATAACTATAGCATTTAATATGATTTAAATATTTGCTATTCTGCGCAATTTTCTCTGCGTCCTTTTCTTTTAACTTTAATTTTTATTACACGTAAGTTTCTAGCTTTTTATTTCGACATTTATGTTTAGTTTTTTCGTTTTCTTTTGAATTTCTTGATGAATTACCCGTCTATGTAGCCTTACTGTATAACTTTATCCTTCACACCTCAGAAATCGATCGATAATTATTGGGGTATATATAGAACAGGTTAGTTTAGATTATTTAAATTTCAAATTAAATTATTTTTGTTAAATTTTTAAATTTATAAACTGAACTAAATTAACAAATGTCACGACCCAAAATGAGTCGTGAGTGGCACCCACACTTAACCTCCTAAGTGGGCGAACCAAGGAATCCAAACCCTAACATATATCAATAATTCAACTACGAATATCAACAATAATGCGGAAGCTCAAAACTTATTAAAGTAACCAATCAAATAAACCTCTAAAGTCTAACACTTATTATCCCCAAAATCTGAAAGTCATCACATCAAGGACATCTAATCCTCAAATACTAAGTCTAAGAGTATTAAAGACACCAAAATAAATTAATAAAATAGTTTATGTCCGAAAACTAAGGACATCATGCCATGACCAAGAGAATCCAAAACAAGCAGGAATGAATAGCTTACCCTGAAACCTGATGTGCTGGAGACTGGCTAGAGCTGAGGGCGAGTCGAAGTCACTGATACACTCGTTGCACTCCACAAAAAGAAAACAAATAAAAACACAAGTAGGGCTCAGTACAAGGCAACACGTACTGAGTAGATATCATCGGCCAACCCAAAATAGAAACTAATATGTAATGAATAATAGTATAAAATCAACTATGACACTTAGCAAGTGGCAAGCAACAAACACATGAACCAGTGTCAACAACACTAAAGTAAGTACATAATCATTCAACAATATCAAGATCACACATGAGGACTCATGCCTCCAAACCAAACTAATTTGGGAATTGAGTTCTTTGAGATTGAGTACATTAAGTTAATTCAATATCTTTTTCCTTTAATGTTACCGTGTCGGAACGTGACACTCTGATCCAATTATACTGTGTCGGAACGTGACACTCTGATCCAATTATACCGTATCGGAACGTGACACTCTGATCCAATTATACCGTGTCGGAACGTGACACTCCGATCCAATAATACTGTGTCGGAATGTGACACTTCGATCCAATTATACCGTGTCGGAACGTGACACTCCGATCCAATAATATCATTAATTTGTCATTTATTATCACCACTTTTCAATTCATTAATAATATTTTATCAAGCCTTCTTTATTCAAGGCATCACTTCGATAGAGAGGGTTCAAGATTATAAATTCCACGGTCTCAGGATTTCAGACCAACCACAAACTACACAACCAAGCTACACAATCACACAATCAAGTACATAGAAAACTTCACAATATCATTCAACGCATATCAATCACTATAAGAGTCTATCTATCAAATAGAATAAACCACAACCTACCTCCACCGAAGAACCGAAGTCAATCAAACTACTTATCCAATGTTTTTCCTTTCCTCAATGCCTCCGAACGTTTCCAATCTATCAAGTATATATGCATAATTTGTAAGTTAACGAGTCTATAGACACTTATATTACTCTATGTCTAGCCTAAACCCAACAACTCACCTAATTCTATAATCAATTTTCTAAGGTTCAAACCTAAGGATAAGTCTTTATTCCTCCAATTAACATAACTTTAATCTAATGTGATTCATATAATATAATATTTAATTACCATCTCAATATATCAAAACTTAATCATAATATGATAACAAAACTATAGTGAAAGCCACTGGTTACGAAACCAACACCGCTTTCTGTAATTCTCCTCTACTTTTCCTTCTTCTTTCTTTTACAAATTATTTTTTTACCCTAATTATTATATAACCAATTATAAAAGTAACCCCTACTAATTTTAATGTTATTTTCTTTAACCATCAATTAAATTAATTATTAAAATTACCCCATTGAATTCATTATTGTAGTTACGAATAGTCCAAAATACCCATTTAAAATCTATCGGAGAATTCTATGAAATAAAAAGTTCTAGTACTCAAAACGACCAAATGGGTCGTTACAACGAATCTCGGGTTTCTTTTTGTTTTTTAGATTTTTGGATTATTTCGATAAAGTATTCATACAAACATATGAGTAATTAATTTGTGCTTTAAATATTTCTTTAGTTCTACAAAAATATAATTATCTAAGGTGTTTATTTTTAAAAAAAAACACAAAAATATGAGATAATGAGTGGTGACACTAAAATTTTCAACAAAAAAATAATAATGAAATCACATAAACAAATATTGTAAATTAATAACTCATAATGAAAATTATCATAATTTAAAAGTATTAAATAAGTCTAATGAGTATTAAACATGACTAAACATTAAAGAAAAAATAAAATAAGGATATGTATTTTAATTGTCTAAATCAGTGTAAAATTAAATAACAAATACTCAACATTATTCTCATTCTTTGAGTTGAATTGATTTTATTTTTTGTTATCATTGGTATTGATTTTATTTTGATTTTAGTTTTATTAGAGTTACTAATATTTATTGACTATAATTTTTATTGGACCATTCAAAATTTTAAGTCCAAACTTGAAATAATATGTTAAAAGATAGTAAAATCAAATTATATATGTAACGCTGAGTTGATTTGGTCTTGAATTAACTTTTTTTAGTTACAATCAAACCAATCTGAATATAATAAAAAAGATTCCAATATCAAATCAATTCAAACCACACTACTAATCAAATTTCTTTCCAATTTAACTCAATTTACAATTTTGTTCAATTTTTTGTTTGATTAGATAAACCCTGAGTAATCATATCTACCCTTTTGCTCAATTACTACTCCCTTTGACGTTCCATATTAGTTAATCATTTCTCATTTTATACGGTACTTAAGAAATCATAAATAAGAAAATAATTTTATTAATTCACTCTTAAAAATGTCTTGAGAATTTTATAAAGAAATGTGAACACTTTCAAAAAGAATTAATTGCAAGAGTAATATAGGAAAATTTTAACTAATGCTTTCTTGATTTAGTAAAGGTAATCAACTAATATAAAACAACTATTTTTAGTATTATGATCAACTAATATAAAACAACTATTTTTAGTATTATGATCAACTAATATAGAACAAAAAGAGGATACCCAAGTGCAAGGGCGGCTTAATTTTATCAAGCTATCAATTAATTATAAGCAATAATCAAAACTCTAAAGTTTCGAATGGTTAACGTAATTTAATTATAAGCAATAATCAAAAGTCTAAAGTTTCGGATGGTTAAAGTAATTTAGCTAGACTTGGTAACCTAAGCACTTCTAAGAGTTTTTAGATTATTTTTCGTATGATCATTCAATTAATAGTTATTATTTTAAAAATAACTTTTTTGCATTTCAACTTTCTTAATAAAAAAACATAACTATTTTTAGATAAAAATTACTAGTTAAGTGAAAATTTGAGATATTAACTCGACACTTCAACTTTGAATATAATTAGTATGTCTAGTTGACCCAAAAAAAGTTACTGATAATTCAACGACGGCTTAAATGCATTCGGAAAAGAGCTAAGTTTTCTATCTCTTCCGTCTCATTTATATTTCACAATTGAAATTTCGAGAGTTGGTAACCTTAGCACATCTACTTTGGATTTAGCCTGCTTAAATTGACTTTTTTCAAGTATTTTTAAGTTAAAATAGTTTTAAAGCAGTGTTGTAGTAATTGAATAAATTTAAAAAGTGTTTATCAGCACTTAGCTAAATTGATAAAAATAACTCAAAAACCATATATGAAAATTTGTAACTTATAATTTTTTACTTATAAAATCAAAATTGAAAAGCCAATCAAAACATACTAGTATTTCCGATTGACAAAAGGACAGTTACTGATAATTCAAACGGCTACAAAGCGTACAGGGAAAATCTAAGCTGCTAAAAGTGTAAAATTAAAATAAAAAATAAGACAATTCATTTTGGTGGAAAATAAGTGCTTTAAAATTCTAGAAGAAGTTGATTTTTTTGAAGCTGAAAAAATAGTCTTTTTGCCAGAAGCATTTTTGGAACATTTATCAAGTACGAATTACAGTAAAATATTGATAAAAGTATTTAAAAAAAATATTAATTAGTAAGATACAAACAAGTTCTATATAAGAAAATTTATTAGTCAAATACTCTCTCCATTTACTTTTACTTGTCATAATTTGATTTGACATACTCATTAAGAAAATAATTATTGATAGAGATATTTTACCACATTATCTCTATTAAATGATGTTTAGTATTAGGTCTTGAAAAATAATTTGGAAAATAAATATTTATGTTGAGGGTAAAACATAGAAAAATAAAATGTCTTTTCATGATACGTCAAAAGTGACAAGTTGTAACGACCGGGTTCCGTTGTTATAGAAAATCCAATGGGGAAAATTTTTGGGTCGGAAAACTTTTTCATAGTAACTTGGAATTTTCCAACCTAGTCCAGATTTGGACGAAATCGGAGTCATTGAATTCTAGGAAAATCTGGTAGCAATTGGGTGATCTAATTATGAATTTGATCACATGGGTAGATAGATAAGTCGTTAAGGAATCCGTACGACTTTACGGAATTGAATTCGGGTGAGTAGAACTCCCGAAATTGATCTTCGCGTGAACGGATAGATTCTGAGTGTCGTTGGTTGAAGGTGTGTTGTGAAATATGGGGTCTTGGAATTATTAATTTTGTTCACTGGTTTCGTGCAAGCCGCTGAGACGGGATTTCTGCCGCCAGGGCGGGGCCACTGTAGAGGGGTGAGTGCCGCCATGGCGGAGCAGAAGCGACTTAAGTCGGAAATAAACCCCAAAACGTCTTTATTCTGCACTTTTCGATTTTTAGAGTAAGGAGACGAACCCTAGGCGATTCTTGATAATTTTCCACCATTCTTAAGTCTAAGGTAAGATTTTAACTCTCCGAATCCATTTTTCGATCCGTAGAACGTAATCTAATGGGTAATTATTGATGGGGGGAAGGTTTGATCTGAAATTTATGGTGGAAAAAGCCCTAATTTAGGTAGTGGGATCATGGGTATGATCTAGGGTTGTTAGAATTGTTAGTAATCCGGGTAATTAGTGATTGTTTATTAATTCTCATATTATATTGATTGTTTGTAGACCAAGAACAAGCGAGACAAAACCGGAAAGGGAAGGATCAAGTTTCTTAGGGTTTCAACCTTGTTTCGAGGTAGGTGATGGTTGTGATTCTATGATTGTGTGATGTATGTTTGTTCTTGCTTCATTATGATGCATGTATGTATGCGAATGTTGCATTATTGATCACACTTGTTGTAAATGAGGATATATGAATGATGAATGTCATGAATCATGACTTAATTGTAAGAATATGAGAATGTACTTGGTGATTGTGACTGTAGCTTGTTGAATGGATTTGGTGTTGCATTCCGACACACTAACTTGGATCGGTTGCCACGTTCTGGCATAATTATGGGATCGGTTGCCACGTTCAGGCATAATCATTGGATCGGGTATCACTTTCCGGTATGCTAACTGTTTGGGTTTGGGTTCCATGAGAGAACCAATGATTTGATATAATTGTGTATCTTGAGAAATGTGATATTGTACATTGTTCGTAACTGTTGATAATATTGTATATGTTTGATTTATGCTTGTGATTATATTGTTGTATTGATTTATGTATGTTGCACTTAGTGGGATAGCCGTGTGATCGTACAGTACACTGTGGTTGTGTACTGATTCTGCACTTGCTCTTTCTTTGTTGAGTACATGGCATCTTAAGGCGACTATTGACAGACCCCGCTTAGAAGATCAATGATCGTCGTTCGAATCCAAGGGTGAGCCAGTTCTTCTGGGCTGCCATGAGTTCTCTTCCTGTCTATGTCCAGATTTCGGACTTAGACTTTCTAGTTAGTTATTAGTACATTAGTTTGGGGTTGTATCCCTTCTTGTTTAGACTTGTTGAACTTTATATGTTTTGGTACATTGACTTTCAGGTTCTAGGTAGTATTTCACATTTGTTAGTTGTTAGACTTTTGTTGGAGTTTATGGGAACTCCCTATCTTTTCTTAGCATTTAAACTTGCTTCCGTAACCTTAAATGACTTAGAATTTTGATTAAAGTTAGTTAGCTAATTAGTATTAATGGTTCTCCAACATGAGGGTTAGTGTGGGTGCCAATCACGACGGTCTGTGTTGTGACATAGTTGGTATCAAAGCCTAAGTTCATTGATCTCGATTTACCAAAATGAGTCTGGTAGAGTCTTGCGGAACGGTACAAAGACGTCTGTACTTTTCTTCGAGAGGCTATAGGACTTTAGGAAATCTCTCTATTTTCTCTTGTCTTCTTTTGTGCTATAACTTAATTCCAATTGGTATCTGGTGATTCAAATTGCTATCTAACTTTCTTCACTCTTATGTCCGCAGATAGTTAACACTAGGTTCAACGGTGTCAGGCCCGTAGCTCCCGTCAATGCTCCAGCTGAGGAATCTGCAGCGAGAGGTCGCGGTCGAGGCAGGAGTAGAGGAAGAGCTAGGGGTAGAAGTCGAGGAAAGTGGCACGCACATGTTGGGGATGGAGCACCGATTGAAAATGTTCTCAGAAATGAGGCTCCTCTTGTGCATCATAAAGAGATAGAGGAGAATGTTAGGGTTGAAAATGTTGAGGAAGTTGGACAAGAGGAAGAGGTTCAGGCTGAAACTACAGGTATTCCTCATTTGGACCCAGTGTTAGCTCAGCAGATCATGTCATTCTTGAAAGGGTTGGTTGGTCCTAGAGTGCTTCCCTCTGTTCAAGCAACTCAAGCTTTTACTAATCCCCTTGTTACCATCACTGCTCCCAATGTGGGTGGAACTAGAGGTAATGATATTTTCCTCCATCCTTTGTTGGGTTCTGTTATGACTGGTAATGAGCATGAAATATTAACTAAGTTTTTGAAGCTAAAACCTCATGTATTTCTTGGTTCTGAGAGTGAGGATGCTTATGAGTTTATCTTAAATTGCTATTAAAGGCTTCATAAGTTGGGAATTGTCCATCAGCATGGGGTTGAGTTTGTGACTTTTCAACTTCAAGGTAAGGCTATGCAGTGGTGGAGAGCTTATATAGAATGTAGATCTTCAACTTTACCTCCACTTACTTGGACCCAATTTTATGCTCTGTTTCTAGAGAAGTGTGTGCCTAGAACTTTGAGGGATCGCAAGAAGGATGAGTTCATGGCTTTGGAGCAAGGTGGTATGTCTGTAGCTGCTTATGAGGCCAAGTTTCATGCTTTGTCTAGATATGCTACTCAATTAGTGACTACTGAGGAGGAAAGGATCCATTTATTTATTAGAGGACTAAATTCTGAGTTGCAGGTATTATCTGTTCATATGATCTCTGCAGGGAGGAGTTTTAATGAGGTAAAAAACTTTGTTAAGAAAGTGGAGGGGGTGAGGCGAGACGGTCAAGCTAAGGTATTGGCTAAAAGGGCCAAGAACTCGGGTAAATTTCAAGGTACTTACTCTAAGGGGTCCGGAAGGCCAACACTTGCAGCCAAGTCAATTCAGTCTGATATGCCCGCCTCTACAGTTAATTACTCGGGAACTCCACCTCATAATTTGATTCAGGATAGACAGGGAGTCGCACCTTCGACGAGAGGCAGGTTATCTTTTGATCGTACTTGCTATAATTGTGGAGAACCTGGGTATATGAGGAGAGATTATCCCCACCCACGTGTATTGGACTCCGCGTAGCAGCAGACTAGAGCAGTGGTACCCGCGGGAAATTGTAATAATGGTCGAGGGCGTCTACAAGGTGGGTGAGGCCGTGGGGGTAGAGGAAATGGTAATTCAGGCAAAGGTACAGTGCAGTCAGGCAGGGAAGTTGCTCGTCATGATGATAGAGCTCAATGTTATGCCTTTTCGGATAAGAATGAGGTAGAGACGTCTGACGCATTGATCACAAGTACTATTTTTGTCTATGACCGGATGGCTAATGTATTATTTGATCCAGGTTCTACTTATTCATATGTATCCGTGCGATTTGCCTTAGAATTTGCTATGATTTATGATATACGTGATGCCCCCATTCATGTTTCTACCCCAGTTGGAAGTCTGTCATAGTCACCCATGTCTATCGTGCTTGTCCTATTTTGTTTAAGGGTTTTTAGACTTGGGTTGATTTGGTGATTTTGGATATGACTTACTTTGATATAATCTTAGGCATGACTTGGTTGTACTCCTATTATATTGTGCTTAATTGTAATACTAAGTCTGCAACTCTAGAAATTCTGGGAAGGGAAAAGTTTGAGTGGGAGGGGTGTACAAGCCTAAGCAAGCTAAGATCATATCCTCCATTCGAGTTAGTAAACTGGTAGAGCAGGGTTGTTTGGCTTATTTGGCTCATAATTAGGATGTTGAGGTTGAGTCTCCAATTATTGAGTCTATTCCTATGGTATCAGAATTTAGAGAAGTGTTTCCTAATAATTTACCTGGTATGCCTCTGGATAGGGATATTGACTTCTACATTGATTTTAGAACCTGGTACTCGTCTGTAATGACCCTCCTGGTCATTTTTGTGTTTTGCCTTTTGTGTGTCGTTTAGAGCATCCCTGTAGCGACCCCAAGTCATTTATGACTTGCTGGGACTGACAGTTCGGTCACCTGGTCGTTCGTTTGGTCTTGGTGCGAGTTTTTGTGTTTTGGAGCTTATTAACTTTGAACGATCATTTTTTATCAAAAGTTCAAGAAGATGACATCGGAATCCAATTCTGACGATTCCATCAGCTCCGAAAGGGTCATTTTAGGCTAGTAGCATGGTCATCATGACTCCCGAGGTTTTCAGTGTGAGTCGGTGCGATTAGGTGTTTTAACTTTAAGTTTAAGCCTAAGTTTGACTTTGGTCAACATTCTGAGTGTCCCGAGGTTTTCGATATCTTTTCGAGCCCTTTTGTGGTTTTTGACTTAAAATGGCTTTTGGAAGTGGGACCCACTTTTTATCGAGATGACCTCTGATGGAAATTTCGACTGCACCGTTGAGTCCGGAATATCAAATTTGGTATGTTTGCATATTTCGTTTGCGTGCACTGGGTTCCGAACGAGTTCGGAGCACCCCGTCAGAGTTTTTAAGTTTTGGAAATATTGCAAAAAATCTGCTATAATTGCAGAAAAACCAGCAACATTTCCCAAAACATAAACCCTCATAACTCTCTCATCTTTTATCCGATTTAGGTGATTCGAAGTGCGGGAGTTTTGTATTCTCGGTGTCTTCGCATTAGAGTATTCGGAAGTTGTTGGGTGTGTGTAGTTCGAGGTAATTTTGCGATTAATCTGACTGCAGTACCTTTTTCGAGCCTTAGTTTTTGTCATTCTTGTTTTGGTCATATCTCTTTCATTTTAGCTCGGTTTTGGGTGATTCGAAGTCCCACGTGTTGGGAATTATTGTGGCTAACTCGTAGAGTATTCAAAGAGTGCTGGGCACCTTTCGATTCTCGTTAATTCCGTGTTTAGACTGCTGCTGTAGGTTTTCTTTTAGTGGCTTAAAGTGTGGTTTCTTGCTCGTTGGTTTTCGCTGTGTTTTGAGCCTCGAATTGTGTTCCATTTTGGAACACAAGTTTGGGGTGCCGTTTAGGGTCTCTTGAAGGAGTCAAATTTGGACAGTTCGGTGCGGGTTCCATGATTCCCGTTTTGACTCCAAAATTGATAGCGGGGCAGCGTTTCAAGGTCGTTCGGGAAGGAAAATCTCTGGTAAAGTGATTTGGAGAGCGCGTGATCGGCCTTAAGGTAGGCTATGACTTTCTTTCTTTTAGATTGAGCTGAATTGTGTAAAAGCATGTCGATTGGAGTGAATTGTGGGTGGGTACCAGTTTCCTACCTTACTTTGATTAGATATCTCATGTTAGGATCGATTGGCCTATTTCAGGTATAGTATCATGTTAATCGTTTTAGTAGAGTTGCATGTTTATGTGCTAAATGCTATTGTGTGCTTGTATGCTATGTATTGTATGCCTTGTCATCCTTAACCGTAAGCATGATGTCCTTAGTCTAGGTTAGGCTAGCATTGCCTTAGACTTATGACCCGTGTGGGCTGGATAGCCTTGACTTTCTGTCGACGTCATTCGGATGACTTAGCTCATTGTAGACTGGACTAGCAGACTTGATTCTGATAGTTTGAGCCTTAGATTAGGCGTTATCGTTGCTTGCTGCGCGTCTGTATCTTCTCCCTCTCATTCTGCGGTTCCGACGGATTCTCGAAGGTTTGGTGCATCACTAGAGGCGTGGGATTGAGATAGTATAGGTTTGGAGCCTTTTCTGTGATTTCTTAGAGTGGACGGCGTTCCACGGTGGTTGTTGTTGGATTGGATCCTATTGGAGATACCATCACCCCCGGGGTCGTTCTTTCTAGCTGGGCTGGGAATGTATCGCTGGCTGGGTAGACTCGGTGATATCGGCGATCGCCCCCGGGCCTCACTTTCTAGCTGGGCTGGGAGTGTGCTGATGGCTGGGTGTCCCCGGGTCGCTCTTTCTAGCTGGGCTGGGAGCTGACTGCATGGTAGGACGACTCGCGATATCTACCTCACTCACGGGTCCCTCTTTCTAGCTGGGATGGGAATGGACTATTTGGTTAGGTGCCCCCTGGGTCACTCTTTCTAGCTAGGTTGGGAGTGCACTGCTGGCTAGATGGAGTCTGATGGATTATCTTGGTTACTTTGGGCTGGGAGCTCAGTTTTCTTCTTTCTCAGTAGACTTAGCTTTTCTGTATACATGTCGAGCTTATGGGGGTCCCTTCAGGTTTTACTTGAACTTGCGCACGAGTGTACCTTCTGGGCTTATGGGGGTCCAGTTAGGTTTAGTTTAGTTGTACTTAGTTTGTTTCTGGTATGCTCGTGTGCTTTCTTTTCATATCCGCTTTGACCTTTATGTGTCTAGATTCTATCATTTCTTATTGTTTTTACCCTTTTTGCTCAGTCGGCCTATGATGCCTACTTAGTACCTGTTGTGTTGGTACTCATGCTACGCTCTGCATTTATTTCGTGATGCAAGTCCCAGTACCAGTTATCAGCGGTGAGTAGTTCCAGCCTTCTTTTGCAGTTGTGACTCGGAGACGAGGGTGAGCACTTGGTGTTTTGGGTTTGTTCTGTCTCCTTCTTTTGGTTTAGCTAGTCTTGTTGCTTTTGAGACACGCTCTGTTGTGGTCCACTTTTGGGACTTGTACTCTTTATTAGATAACTCTGTACTAGTGACTTCCAGGTTCTGCGAGGGATCACGTATATATTTATTTTGGGTTGCTTCCGCCTTGTTATTCTTGTTTAGATTATTGTTTTCGCTAGTTTCCGCCCTTTCGTTCATTGCTTGATGTTCTGGGTTACGGGTTGGCTTACCTACTGGTAGGGTATAGTAGGTGCCATCATGACTCGAGAAATCAGGTCGTGACATCGTCCCATTTCTATTCTTCCATATCGCATGGCTCCAACATAAATAAAAGAGCTTAAGACTCAAATCCAAGAGCTTCTTGATAAGAAATTTGTTCATCCTAGTGCTTCTCCATGGGGTGCTCCAGTTTTGTTTGTTAAGAAGAATGATGGCAGTATGAGGATGTGTATTGATTATCGGCAATTGAATAGGGTCACTATTCGATACAAGTATCATTTGCCTCAAATAAATGATCTTTATGACCAATTGAAAGGTGTATCAGTTTTCTCCAAGATTGATTTAAAGTTTGGCTACCATCAGTTGAAAATTAGGCCTAAGGATTTGCCCAAGACGGCGTTTAGGACCCGCTATGGGCACTATGAATTTCTAGTTATGTCTTTTGGTTTGACTAATGTGCATGCAGCTTTCATGAGTTTGATGAATAGGGTGTTCAAGCCATTCTTTGATTCGTTTATTATAGTCTTCATTGGTGGTATTTTGGTATATTCAAAAAGTAAAGAAGAGTATGCCGACCATCTTCGTATTGTTCTGGGTGTTCTTGGGAAACAAAAGTTGTATGCTAAATTTTCTAAGTGTGAATTTTGGTTGACTTCGGTTGCATTTTTGGGGCATGTAGTTTCAAAGGAAGGGGTAATGATAGATCCTCAAAAGATTGAGGCGGTTAAGAATTGGGTTAGGCCTAGCTCTGTGACGGAAGTTAGTAGTTTTGTATGGCTCGCTAGCTACTATCATCGTTTTGTGAAGAATTTTACTTCTATTGCCACTCACTTGACTAATTTGACCAAAAAGGAGATACTATTTTAATGGACTGAAAAATGTGAGGAGATCTTTCAAAAGCTCAAGACTCTCTTGACCACCGCACTTATTCTAGCTTTACCGGTTAAAGGTAAAGATTTTATTATTTATTATGATGCTTCACATTCTGGTTTGGGTGTTGTGTTGATACAGGATAAGAATGTTATAGCTTATGCATCGCGTCAATTGAAGGTGCATGAGAGAAATTATCCAACGCATGATTTGTAGTTGGCAGCGGTAGTGTTTGCTCTTAAGATCTGGCGACATTATCTGTATGGTGTTAAGTGTGAGGTATTTTCTAATCATCGTAGTTTGCAGCATATGTTTACTCAAGAGGATTTGAAATTGAGACAGAGAAGGTGGATGGAGTTACTCAAGGATTATGATGTGACCATTCAATACCATTCGGGAAAGGCTAATGTGATGGCAGACGCTTTAAGTCGAAAAACGGTGAGTATGGGTAGTTTAGCTTGCTTGAGTGTATCCAAGCGACCCTTGGCTAAGGAAATTCAGACCATGAAGTCTAAGTTCATGCAGTTGGGCATCTCAGAAAGAGGTGGGGTGTTAGATAGCATTGAAGTGAGGGCCACATTCATTGAGGAGATCAAGGCCAAACAGTTTGAGGATGAGAATTTGGAGGAGCTTAAAAGGAAGACTACGATTGGTAAGGCACAAGAGACCACTCTTGATGCGGAAGGTGTGCTCAATTTTAAAGGAAGAATCTTTGTTCCTAGATTAGATGACTTGATTCAGAAATTGTTGGCAGAGTCTCATGGTTCGTGATATTCGATTCATCTGGGTGTGACCAAGATGTACAGAGATTTGAAACGAATTTATTAGTGGTCGGACATAAAGAAAGATATAGCAGAATTTGTGGCTAAGTGTCAAAATTGCCAACAAGTGAAGTATGAACATTAAGACCTGCAAGTTTGCTTCAAAAAATGTCAATTCCGGAATTGAAGTGGAAAATGATAGCCATGGATTTTGTGGCTGGTCTTCCCAACACCCTGGGGAAGTTTGATTCTATTTGGGTAGTGGTTGATAGATTGACTAAGTCAGCTCATTTTATTCCGGTAAGAATAGATTATAATGTTGAACAATTGGCTAAGGTGTATCTGAAAGAGATAGTAAGGTTGCATGGGGTTCCCCTCTCTATCATCTCAGACTGTGGTACCTAATTCACATCCAAGTTTTGGAGGAAATTGCATGATGAATTGGGCGCACAACTCACTTTTAGTACAACCTTCCATCCGGACAGTCAGAGAGGACTATTCAAGTGTTAGAAGACATGTTGAGGGCATATATGCTTGATTTTGGAGGGCATTGGGATAAGTTCTTACCTTTGTGTGAGTTCTCTTATAATAATAGTTATCACTCCAGCATAGATATGACACCGATTGAGAAACTTTATAGGAGGGGATGTAGATCTCTTATAGGATGGTTTGAGGTTGGAGATGTGAAACCTTTGGGGGTTGATTTAGTGAAGGATGCTCAAGATAAGGTGAGGAGTTCAAGTTAAGCTTCTAGCAGCCTAGAGTAAACAGAAAAAGTATGCAGACCATAAGGTAAGAGATATGACTTTCCAGACTGGTGAGAATATTATTCGGCATCACTCATGAAAGGGGTGATGAGATTCGGCAAGAAGGGGAAGCTTAGTACTAGATACATTGGTCCATTTGAGATTCTTGACTATGTAGGACCGGTAGAGTACATATTGGCTTTACCTCCCAACATATCGGGAATTCATCCGGTATTTCATGTGTCCATGTTGAAGAGATATCATGGTGACAGAGATTATATCATTAAGTGGGACTCAATTGTGTTAGACAAGGGCCTCCAATATGAGGAGGAACCGGTTGCAATTCTTGATCGTGATGTGCGTAAGTTAAGGACCAAAGAGATTAAGTCCGTGAAAGTTCAATGGAAGCATCATCCAGTTGAGGAAGCTACTTAGGAAATCGAGAGGGACATGCGAGACAAGTATCCCCAATTATTCGTCGATTCAGGTAATACTTCATTCCTTCTTTAGCCTGTTTTTCCTAAGTTTTGTCACTCGGGGATGAGTGATGGGTAAATTGGTATCTATTGTAACGACCGGGTTCCGTCATTATAGAAAATCCAACTGAGAAAAATTTTGGGTCGAAAAACTTTTTCGTAGTAACTTGGAATTTTCCAACCTAGTCCAAATTTGGACGAAATTGGAGTCATTGAAGTCTAGGAAAATATGGTAGCAATTGGGTGATCTAATTATGAATTTGATCACATGAGTAGATAGATAAGTCGAAAAAAAATCCGTACGACTTTACGGAATTGAATTCGGGTGAGTAGAACTCCCGAAATTAATCTTCGCGTGAATGGGTAGTTTCAGAGTGTTTTGGCTGAAGGTGTGTTGTGACATGGTGTCTTGGAATTATTAATTTTGCTCACTGGTTCCGTGCAAGCCGCTGAGGCGGGATTTCTGCTGCCAGGGCGGGGCCGCTGTAGCAGGGTGAGTGCCGCCATGGCGAGGCAGACGCGACTTAAGTCGGAAATAAACCCTAAAACGTCTTTATTCTGTACTTTTTTATTTTTAGAGTAAGGAGACGAACCCCAGGTGATTCTTGACAGTTTTCCACCATTCTTAAGGCTAAAGGTAAGATTTTAACTCCCCGAATCCATTTCTCGATCCGTAGAATGTAATCTAATGGGTAATTATCGATAGGGGGAAGGTTTGATCTAGAATTTATGATGGAAAAAACCCTAATTTAGGTAGTGGGATCATGGGTATGATCTAGCGTTGTTAGAATTGTTAGTAATCCGGGTAATTAGTGATTGTTTATTGATTCCCGTATTATATTGATTATTTGTAGACCAAGAACAAGTGGAACGAATTCGAAAAGGGAAGGATCAAGTTTCTTAGGGTTTCAAGCTTGTTTCGAGGTAGGTGATGATTGTGATTCTATGATTGTGTGATGTATGTTTGTTCTTGCTTCATTATGATGCATGTATGTATGCAAATGTTGCATTATTGATCACAGTTGTTGTAAATGAGGATATATGAATGATGAATGCCAGGAATCATGACTTGATTGTATGATTATGAGAATGTACTTGGTGATTGTGATTTTGGCTTGTTGAATGGATCGGGTGTTGCGTTCCGACACACTAACTTGGATCGGTTGCAACGTTCCGGCATAATCATTGGATCAGGTACCACGTTCCGGTATGCTAACTGTTTGGGTTTGAGTTCCATGAGAGAACCAATGATTTGATATAATTGTGTATCTTGAGAAATGTGAAATTGTACCCTGTTCGTAACTGTTGATAATATTGTATATGTTCGATATATGCTTGTGATTATATTGTTGTATTGACTTATGCATGTTGCACTTAGTGGGATAGCTGTGTGATCTTACCAGTACAATGTGGTTGTGTACTGATTCTGCACTTGCTCTTTCTTTGTTGAGTACAGGGCATCTTCAGGCGACTATTGACAGACATCGCTTAGAAGATCAATGATCGTCGTTCGAATTCAAGGGTGAGCCAGTTCTTCCGGGTTGCCATGAGTTCTCTTCTTGTCTATGTCCACATTTCGGACTTAGACTTTCTAGTTAGTTATTAGTACATTAGTTTGGGGTTGTATCCCTTCTTGTTTAGACTTGTTGAACTTTAGATGTTTTGGTACATTGACTTTCAGATTCTAGGTAGTATTTCTGCATTTGTTAGTTGTTTGACTTTTGTTGGAGTTTATGGGAATTCTCTATCTTTTCTTAGCATTTAAACTTGCTTCCATAACCTTAAATGCCTTAGTATTTTGATTAAAGTTAGCTAATTAGTATTAATGGTTCTCCCATCGGAGGGTTAGTGTGGATGCTAATAATGACGGTCTGGATCGTGACACAAGTAAAAATAAATATATTTAATAATAAAAAGTGACAAGTAAAAGTGAACGAAAGGAATACAAATAATTGTTATATAAAAAATTGATTAGTCAAATATAAAGGAATGAACAGATTTGACAATTTTTTGTTTTATTTGATCACCCGTTTGCTATAAATAGGTGAAGGAGGACAGACACTCCTCACCCCAAAATTAAAAGAAAAGAAGGTACTAATTAATTATCCATAATGGCTGTTCACAAAGTGTTAGTTTCCTTGCTTACTTGCTCGTTCTTGGTAAGTTACTTTTCTCCATAAATTCTTCGTTGATACATACACAAGTAGTATTATATATGTTTTTCCTTAATATATGTATAACTTATATTTGTTGTAGGATTAATGTTTCTTCTCGTAAGTGCGACGATAGATCATGATCACGACCACGATCCCGACCATCATGATGATCATGATCACGTCCCCAAACTTTGTACCAGAGAATGTGATAATTTTAGCTATGCGATATGTCCACGTTCAGAAGGAAATCCAAGAAATCACATATGTACCACATGTTGTGCAGGCTATAAGGGTTGTCACTATTACAGTGCTAACGAAACTTTTATTTGTGAAGGACAATTTGACCCAAAAAAGCCAAACGAACACTGTCCCAAGGAATGTGATCATAAAATTGCTTATTCAAAATGTCCTCGTTCAGAAGGACCGACTATAATTAAATCCACTGGATGCACCACTTGTTGTACGGGGTATAAGGGTTGCTACTATTACGGTAAAGACAACAAGTTTGTGTGTGTAGGACAGAGTGATGAACCCAAGGCTTGTACTAAAAAATGTGACCCTAAAGTTGCCTACATGACTTGTCCACCGGAAACGACAAAACTTACTCGAATTTGTGTCAATTGTTGTACCGCAAAACCAGGGTGCAAATTCTATGATCATGATGGATCTTTAATTTATATCGGAGGTGTTAAAGGTCATTAATTGTCCTTATTAATACGTATGAAATAAAAGCATGATTATATACTTATTATTGTCATGCTAAACGCTGTAATGTGGGCAATGGAGCTTTCTCCGCTACTTGCGCAGTAAATTAATAAAATCTTTTACTTTGAACTTTACATATGTCATGTTTAATCTATCAATTTGTTTTTTTTTTATTCGTATCAATTTGTTTGATCTACTTTTTATTTTAGTTTGTTTAAAAAGAAATGATCATTTCCTTTTTAGCAACTCTTTAATTTCAACTTTACATATGATATGTTTAAGATCATGAGATTCAAAATTCATTTTTACTTTCTTCAATTTCATACCAAGTCAAACTACGCCAAAGAAACTGAAATGGACGAAGTATACTAGCCAGCTAGTTTATTTAGGGATAGTTTGGTAAAGTGTTTTAGTAAAAATAATGCATAAATTATTTTTGCTAATACATTCTACCATATTCCGTTAAAATTTTCAGCTAGATTCTTCCGTCCTCCCATTTCCAGCCACACACCCTCTCCCATGAAAACGGGGAAGAATCATTTACACATCATATTATGTTATTTATTTTTGCACAAGTAATACATTACTCCTAGATTTCCAAATAAACGAAATGAAGTGTTATTTATTTTTGCACAATCAATTTTAATCTATCATAACATGTTGGTTGCCATTTTTATGAAGTTATCAAATAATTTCCTATGAAATCCATCGATAACCATTGGGATATATATGGATCGGATTGATTAAGGATTTTCAAATACTAAATTAGATTATTTGTGTTGGATTTTTAAATATATAAATCAAACCAAATTAACAAATTTCGGGTTTCTTTTGGTTTCTTGGGCTTTTGGATTATTTCGATAAAATATTCATACAAACATATAATTAGTTGTGCTTCAAATATTTTGTTAGTCCTACCAAACTACAACTATCTAAGGTGTTTCTTAAAAAAATAACACAAAAATATGAGACGAGTGATGACACTAAATATTCAATAAAAATAATAATGAAAATAATAATAAAATCGCATAAACAAATATTATAAATTAATAAGTTATAATGAAAATTATCATAATTTAAAAGTACTAAATAAGTCTAATAAGTATTAACTACGTGACTAAACATTAAAGAAAAATTAAAATTAGGATATTTGTATTTTAATTGTCTAAATGTAAAACTAAAGAACAAATAATCAACATTATTGTCATTCTTAGTGTTGAATTAATTATTTTATTTGCCTCAAACTTGAAATAAGATGTTAAAAAATTAAAACTATGAAAAAATTGAAGTGTAAGAAATATTTATGCATTATATCAAAGTAAATAATATTATGTATAAAATATATTTTTAAAATTATAAATATAATATCAGATTAATTTGATCTCGAATCGATTTACTTAAAACCAAATCAACCCAAATAATATAATAGATTCCAATATCAAATTAAATCAACCAAATTACTAATCAAGATTCTTTTTTGATTTAACTCAATTTACAATTTAGTTCAATTTTCCGTTGACTATATACCCCCTAAGTAATCATATCTACCATTTTGCTTAATTATTATACTCAAGTGTAAGGGCGGCATTTTATTTTAAAAGTTTTTTTTAATTCATTTTTTTAATAAAAAAATATATGTAATTTTTTAAAATAAAAATTACTATCTCCGTCCACTTTTAATTGTCATATATAATTTCCTTTTTTAGAGTCAACTGATAATAACTTTGACTAACAATTTACTGTGCATTTTTTCATCATATTGATGTTGAATTATAGTACTTTTCGTATACTTTTTGAATATCTAAATTTTTTGTTTAAAATTGTAAATTAATATAATCTAATTTAACTTTAAAAATTAGTCAAATTGATTTTTGAAAAGCACAAACATGACAATTAAAAGTGGACACAGGGAGTACTAGTTAAGTGAGAATTTGAGAAATTGATCCAACACTTCAACTTTGAATATAATTAATAAAAATTACTATCTCCGTCCACTTTTAATTGTCATATATAGTTTCCTTTTTTAGAGTCAACTGATAATAACTTTGACTAACAATTTACTGTGCATTTTTTCATCATATTGATGTTGAATTATAGTACTTTTCGTATACTTTTTGAATATCTAAATTTTTTGTTTAAAATTGTAAATTAATATAATCTAATTTAACTTTAAAAATTAGTCAAATTGATTTTTGAAAAGCACAAACATGACAATTAAAAGTGGACACAGGGAGTACTAGTTAAGTGAGAATTTGAGAAATTGATCCAACACTTCAACTTTGAATATAATTAATAAAAATTACTATCTCCGTCCACTTTTAATTGTCATATATAGTTTCCTTTTTTAGAGTCAACTGATAATAACTTTGACTAACAATTTACTGTGCATTTTTTCATCATATTGATGTTGAATTATAGTACTTTTCGTATACT
>JAJOOO010008309.1:0-35770 GCA_029582685.1 Solanum piurae | reverse complement strand
CCCCCCCCCCCCCCCCCCCCCCCCCCCCCCCCCCCCCCCCCCCCCCACTCTTTTTCATTCAGGAGGCAAATCTTTCGAATTAATAGATAACAGTGAAGATAGTGACAGATGGTTCCTATGGTTCGAGCAAGGTAGCACATTCACGAGAAGAATTAAAGTTGATGAGGAAAATATCAGATGGATATGCAAACAGATGATCCTTCAGGCTTCCCGCGGTTCAGGGAATTTATTCAGGAAACAAGGGAGGAAGATCCAAGCTTATTTGTATACGATGTACCAAAACTACAATGTAATGGTAGATACATTAGAGTAATCACCTGGGTCGGAGACAAGAAATCTACTATTATTATTCCAGAACAATTACAACAGAGGCCGGGGAATGTTCCCTAGCTGTAATGTTTGTTCTGTTTGGATAGGAATAGAAGATGTTTGATGGGATTTCAACTCCCATCTCAGTTCTTAAGGGTAGAGTCCGAGCAACATAGATATATTATTATCCATATGAGTCACATCTTTCAACTTTGAAAAGTGAAGCTTATTCTCTTCTCGATGTACTCTATCAAGTAGTAATATTTTTTTATAACAAGGAAATCCCAAGGACCTGTTGGAGAACAGTTTGAAACTCAATGTAAAATGAGTCTGTTCTTCTACCCTTCTCCACTTTAATACTAGCCTTTTGTGAGTTGCAGGGTTCGAACACGTGACACACATCTAATCCATACATCATACATTGTGATCTTACCCCTCACTAGGGCAATTATTGTGTTAATAGTGACAAAAGAAGATAGTCTGCCAATCACATAAATAAACAGAAGTATCAAATCATCATGAAGATAAAAATCAGTGAAAACAGGAAAAGATCTGACACAACAATTGGGCATAAATAAAATCGGGAGAACCCACAACGAAAACTTCCTGAAACATCCATAAAAATAAAAACACATTACGTTTAAGCAGAAAATAGACGCTCAGATCACAACACGTTAAAATGAAATGAAATATAGATGTGAAGAATACCAAATTCGCAGAAGAATGGCAGTAATAATAAGAGACGCATCCAGCAACGGCCGCAATAGCTCCAAAGGGGAAGCGAGGATCAGCAAAATTTGACTTGGAATCGCCTCGAAATGCTACGGGTGCAGCCTTGGCTAGCTTCCTCAACAACGCTGTCATTTTCACTCTCTCTCTCTCTCTCTCTCTCTAGTCTCTTCTCTACCTGGGGAAGAAAAGGTTTAGGATTTTATGAATTGTTAAATGAGTGTTGAGTTCTTTATTATGCTGAATCTAGAAAATGTCATAAATGTTCCCCAACTATGTTGGAGTAGATGTAGCACTTAAATATATACTTATCGAATTTAGTCATTTTAACTATTTAAAATTTGATCAAATTTGGTTTTTTAATTATAATTAGCGGTTTTAGTCCGTTAACTATATGTGCATTCAAAAACATATCAGGTTTAGTATATGTCTATTTTTTTTATATAAATAGTTTAGGTTTATATTAATGGAATTCATGCCTCCGTGAAATTAAATATTTAACCTATTTTAAGTTTTTTCTCTCCTCGCTATTTTTTTCGTCAAATTACTTTAGAAAAAAGAACCTTAACCTTAACGATTCAAAATAAAATTATTGAGGAAAGAAGATATAAGTCCTGATTTTCTCATAAATTTTATTTTGAATCATTGAGGTTAAGTCTTTTTTCATAAGAGTAATTTGAAGAAAAAGTAGCAGAGAGAGAAACGACTAAAAATATGGGATAAGAATTTAATTTCATGGAGGCATGGGTTCCGTTAATATAAATCTAAGTTATTTGTATTAAAAATATAAACAGAGATCAAACTTGATGAGTTTTTTTAATACTTAAATGACTAAAATCAGTAAGTGTATAGTTAAGGGACCAAACCTGATAAAACTTGAAATAGTTAAAGGACTAAATTTGGTAAGTGTATAGTTAAGGGACTATTTTAGACCTACTACAATAGTTCAGGGACCATTTGTGGCATTTTCACATGTTGAAACCTTGATTATTTTGGTGCTTAATGTAACACCTCGAAATCAAACTTGGACTTTGCAGCAGAAAACAACAGAATTTGGTGAACCACGACAAGGTTCACAGACCGTGAAAGGAACCACGGTCTGTCGACCTGCCCGTGGTTCACACTCACCCAGAAGTGGTGGACCACAGGACCCTTCATGGCCTTGGACCACCACACGAACCGTGGGAAGGCTCAGTGAGGCTAGGCAGAAACCACCCGA
This sequence comes from Solanum piurae, assembly GCA_029582685.1. Classification (NCBI taxonomy): domain Eukaryota; kingdom Viridiplantae; phylum Streptophyta; class Magnoliopsida; order Solanales; family Solanaceae; genus Solanum; species Solanum piurae. The sequence continues at coordinate 33,513 of JAJOOO010008309.1, read as the reverse complement.
GCTCAGGCCTCAGACCACGGACACCACCAGGGGCCATGGTCTTGATGACGGGCCGTGGGAAGGTCCGTCATCCTAAGCCAGCAGACCCCTAGCCCAAGTGAAGAACCACGGTGGCCTTCACGGTCTGTGGTCCTTCACACGAGCCGTGGTAGGGCTCGTGGATGGACTCCCCCAGAACCAGTAGCACTGGCCAAGAACCACGACCCACTTGACTGGTGGTGGTCCCCACGACGGATCGTTAGTGGTGCCGTGGTAGGCCCCCGTCAGCTTTTAAGTCAGAGTCATTTAGGTCTTTTTTCTATGCGTTGGGGACCTTAAACTACGTCGTTTAATGTCTAAACTACGTTGTTTTACTCAGTCTAAGCCTAATAAATTAGTCAGGCGTACCCAGAACCCTCATTCTCCAAAATCATCCAAACTTGGAGCAAAAAGAAGAGGAAAAGTCGATCGAACCTCCCAAGAACAAGCAACAATATTCTTCAAGGTTCAGCCCCAAAATCCAAAGGATTTCTCCGTGAATTTCGTCACCGGGTATGTGAGATTTCACTAGTGGATTCCTTTCATCCACTAGGTCCCTAGAATTCAGTCAGATTCTTGATTCTCCATATCTTGTATTGACCTAGGGTTTCTAAAACCTTGGAGAATTGTTGTGATTTAGCTGTTATAGTACTCTTAATTGAAATATCATGTTTTCTTGGAAACGTTGCTTAATTTCTTGCATGAAACTCAGAACCCTACTTTGTATGAATTATTTTAGTTCATGAATTATATTTGCTAGGTCAGTTAAATAGATAACCATGCTTCAGTATTCGAATGTTACATTGTCAGTACCTAAATGTTGCATTCTCAGACTTGCATGTCAGATATTTGAGCCATCTAGTATTTCAGTTTTGTTGTGTCAGATACATATTCAGTTGGGAGTAGGCTTAGCACCGAGTTGGACTAGGGATTAGCGTACCCTCATAGTCCCAAAACTATGTGCCCCCGTAGGTTTATAAGTCCCCTCCGTTGGGCATCATATTTAGTGATCACGCCACTCAGGCCTTTATACCCTTGGCAAGGTATATTGGGTCCTCTCGATGGGGCGTATACATCGAACTCCATAGTTAGCTCATGTGGTTTTATGTCGGTTAATAATAGCTCCCACATTCAAGATCTTAGTGCATTTGACAAGGTTTCAACTTTTATATCAGTTTACAGTTCAACATGCTCTCTTCATGATTAGCACTTGGTCATTGCATTCAGTTCAGTTCATTTCAGTTATACTCCAGTACATATCTATATCTTTTTCCAAATTATATCATTGCTTAGTTATACTTTGTTCAGTTCACATATATTTGTTTAGCTTAATATTTATATCTTGCATGCTCAGTACATTCCAAGTACTGATGTAGGTTCATGTACTCAGCATCCAGATCTTGCATAGATCGTTCTCAGTCCATATTCAGCAGCTTTAGTGGTGAGTGCTCATATTTCGAGGACAACAGACATGCTTTACATTTCAGTCTTCAGTTTTGTTAGAGTTAGCTGGGGAATGTCCCAGTAACTCTAATCAGTTAGAGGATTTTCAGACGTAGTAATGTATCCGTTTAACTTGTTAAGTTTATCTTTCAGTCGTATTGAACTCTTAGTAAGTTTTGATAAATTCAGATTAGTTGGGTATTCCCCACTTTCAGTCATCTACTATTTTAGCTTCCGCATAGTATATGTTTTACTCAGATATGTTATAGTATGCTTATTATATGCCAGACACAGGGTTAGCTTGGGGTCACTCATGATCCTAGGTCTCGTGTTTCGTCAAGGGGGTAGCCTCGATACATGGCACTTAATATATTTGTCTCCACTTATATAATTCTTAGTTTGCATAAACATGTGGTTTTGGATGATAATTTGAAATTTTAAATTATCTAAAAATAATTTTTTGAAAAAAAAAATGTAAAACTTGACTTATAAATTTATATTTGTAAAAGAAAAAACTCATCTTTTTAAATTTTATAAAAATGATTCATGCTTGGCATGAAGAGATTATTGTACCATCTAAAGAATTATATTAAAGAATAGTTAGTTACTACTGTTGTTGACTAGATTATCTTTATAAAATTATGCGTATATAGAAATTTGTTAACACAAATAAATTACCAATTTTCAAAAAAAATATTGTAAACACAAAAATTTATTTATAAAAGAAACATGCAGATATGTGATTTATCAATGTGACGCTTTTTTTAGTTCAATACTGGAGCTACTAGCTCCTTTTTATTCCATGTCATAAGTTTGTACAAAATAAAGCCCAGAAAATGAAACAAACAACAAGACTAGAATGGCTTAATCCACCTAAAGACCCCGCCTGCCTTTATAAGCAACACCCTAAAAAATAGGGTTACCAAATTGATCTCCTTCATATTTTGGTCTATGTCTCCTCTTGGAGTTCTTTCCAATTCTACCTTTCTCTTCCTTTTGCTATGGATCATCAACACTTCCTCTTGAATGTCTTGATAACTATCGTTCTCGGCTCGCAGAGGTTGTCTCCTTTTACATCTTGATCTTCTTTCATTCTAGCTTTGAACTCTAACTTACTGTTTCTATTTTTAGAGATATTATCATGTGGATGCGGTGAATACCATGGTGGTTTTGATAGAGGTGTCTTGTTTGTTGATTGAGCTCGCAACTCTCTGTAAGTGGTGCTTCTCCTTCTCCGCTTTTCCTTTTTTGTTGTCACACCTCTAATTGCCTCTTCTTCAGCTAAAGTGGCAGTGGAGATACCAAGATATTCGTGTTCTTTTTTCCTCTTAGAGTTCTTTCTCAACACTGATCTATGGATCTCAGTCTAACTTTTGGGCCCTCATTTTTTGCTAGAGAAACTTTTTGTAAGCTAACATAGTTATAGTTTAGACTAGGTAGCTTAGTGCTCACAACTATGCATGCCTAGTAATGGCAAAAAGACTTTATGTATATATCATAGTTGTGAGATTTGTCAATGGTCATTCCGTTGTAATTATGCTTGCTCATATTGTTGTTACAAACTTCTAATCTTTCTTGTTTTAATCCTCAGTGTTGATATCTCTGATTTGTCTGTGTTTAAAATCTTTTTGAACTCCATTGTAACTGTTAAAAATTGTGTCATTATGTTATCTCATGCTTTTCATATGTCTTATTTGCCAACTTGTTTGCAAATTGATTTGCTTCCCTGAAAACATGTTTAATTTTTGCATGTAACTCCTCTGATAGTTTCTGAATTTCCTCCATCTCTTATGTGTGTTATCATTGTACCCTCCATTCTCTCCTAATCTTTTTTTAAGCTTAGTGAATCTGTTTCTATAATCACATTAGTCACATTAGCTTTTTGGCAGTGCTATAGCGTTTTTAGTATAGTCCTAGTTTCAACCTCCATGCTATCTCCTGCTCCTATTCTTTGTGCCTCTAGATATACTTAATTCCCCTGATCATTCCTCATACAAAAGTTGTATGCACTTTCCTCTGGATTGCCTCTACTTACCCGATCAATGTTGCAATCTATCCAACCCGATTACAGTTTCTTCCATGCTATAGTATGATAATGCAACTTTGGTTTGTATCTCTTTAGCACCGCTAAAAATTTATCCCAGTTTTGCGGAAATCTAATCCATGGGTATATAGTCTTGACCAGTTTGATGACAGTGTCTTGACATTGTTGTTATAATGTCTCATAAGATATCTCTTTCTCGTGTCTTCTAGCATTCCTTCTTTTCCATAATTCCCAATTCAGTATGGATGAGATAGCTTGGTAGACAACTTTCAATTTCAGCTTGGTCGAAGCCTCCAACCACTTTGTGATTATATGTTGTAGTTAACCCTCCATTTTGATACCTACTGTCATGCCCCAAGTCTCATTGAGACGGACAAGCACACGATGCCCTAAAGGCCTGAGAGAACCAAGTTATGACTTGTTTTTATCGTACATGCAACTATGATAACTATAAATCTTTGATAAGTATAGGTCAAGTACCTTGATAAAATACCAACATAGATAGGCCCAAAATAAATGTACATGCTAGGCCGTTGAAGCCTTAATTACTAGAAACAAGATATAACCACGCTTTACTTTGATATTAAGTCCTTAAAGCCTCTAAAATATAGACAGTTAGCTTATAACAGGGCAGGACCCCATCATACCCCTTAACTAATATATAATTTCAAATATATACTAGATACTCGGCAAAGCCCTGAAGCAACCTGGAGCTCACCAAAGGTCGTTGAGTATCCTATGCTTATATTGAGAGATTATATTAGCTTGAGTACATGTACCTGTGGCATGAAAACAGCATCCCTCAGGATGGACGTCAGTACAAAAGAATGTACTCAATATGTAAGGCATAAAGTAACCAAATGTAAAAAAAGAGATCAAGTGAAATTAGGTACAAATGCACAAATATTATGTATAGCTAAGGATAAGAGACCACATTTGATTATACTTGTGGAATCACATTCCTTACATTCACCTCTGCTTATACTTGAGGAATCGTGTATATTACATTCACATTTGCTTATACTTGTGAAATCATGTACATTACATTCTTTGGTTATACTTGGGGAATCATGTACATTACATTCTTGGCTTTAGTTTACTCATATTTTCTTTATAGAATTTGTAGCATGTGACACAATGACCAGCTAATCAGTGGTAGGAGAGGATGACCCATGCTAGGCATTTTAACCCCTGGGATGCGGTCCTCATAAATATACAAATCAGAATCGACCCATGCTAGTATTTTAGCCCCTGGGCTGTAACACCTCGAAATCTAGTAGGCTAAGCTAGAGCTAAGTGGGAAGTCAACAACTAGAGAAGATAGCCTTGGCACCTTCTACGAAGGTCCACACGACTCGTGAAGGGCACCACGGCTCGTGGTGGTGCCCATGGACCTAGGCAGTGAGTGACCAAAGGATGATAACCTCCCACGAGAGCCAAGATGGCTCATGGTGATCACTACGGATCGTGGTGCCACTCATGGTGGTGAGGCAGTAGCAACCCCTAGGCTGCCCAAAATAGGACCCTCCCGACGAGCCACTAGACGACTCGTGAAGGCCTTGACGGGATGTGGGAGGGGTCGTGAAGATGAGATAGACTCTTAGGGGTCAAGGAGTGGCTGCCAAGCTATTGGTCCAATACCACGATGGGTACCACGGCTCATGGTAGGCACTACGGCTCATGGAGCCCCTCGTGGAGATGGACAGTGCACTATTTAGTTGAGGGGTAAATATGTATTTCTAGGTTGAATTAGATTAAAACTAGATCATTTTAACCAAGCCTAAAACACCTATATAAGTGATTTTAACCCTTAAACTCACCCATTCAAGTCATTATTTCCAAAACCCAAAAATAGATCCCAAGTTCTTCTCTCAAATATTTCTCTCTCTACAACTTGAAGAAGAAGAAAGAGTTCAAGCTAGGATCAAGGGCAAGTCTCCAATCCTCAAGAATTTGTGGGCTTTGTTATCAAGGTATGATGACTTTTCATCCATGGAAACCTTTCATCCATGGATCTCCTTAAGATTCCCCAATTGAGAAGTAGAAATTCTAAATTGAGTTAGGGTTTCTTCTAATGTTGTGGGTATTGATGAATGTTGATCTAAATGAGTGGATTATGATGGTTTATGCTTGAATTGATTAGATTCAATGATTTTAGTATTAATTTACATGTACCTATGCCTAATTCATGATTCTAAAATGAATTTGATGTAGATGGGTTCTACTCCATGAAAGGGGAAATTGAGGATTTAGATGTATTCATATAGGATTGATATGGTACATTATAGATTGCTTTAGAGTGAATCATATAGACGTGAATTACTTGAGAGTTAAGCATATAGACATGAATTATGCTTATTAGGGCTTTGAGAGTAAAGCTTATATGATTAATGTTGATTATTAGATAGAATTGTTGTGGAAGGATTTACCCATATGACTTACCCTATCAATGAATGAATGTATGAATGTGAAAGGTTTTCTCACATAGAATGATTCTAGGTTGAAAGGATTTCTCACCTAAAATGAATAAAAGAGTTTATGAACTATCATAGATAAGACTTAGCTTGGATTAGCAAAATGTGATGCTTTATCCATGATAGCTTGACTTGGTAAGACAAGAACATTTCATGGTAGCTTGGGTTAGTAGAACTCATGATAACTTGGATTGAGCAATAGTACCCTTCCAATGATTAGCTTGAACTAAGCATGATAAGGTGATTTGCATGGTAGCTTGAATTGGTAAGGCTATACCATTTCATGGTTGCTTGGATTGAGAAATAGTACCCTTCTTTGGATAGCTGGGACTTGTATGATAAAGTGCTTTCCATGATAGCTTGGACTAGCATAATGAGGTGATTTTCCTTGGTAGCATTGAATTGGTAAATAGTAACCATTCATGGTAGCTTGGATTGGCATGATGAGGTGCTTCTTCATGGTAGCTTGGATTAGTAAAGTAGTACTCTTCCATGGATAATGACTTAACTTGGATTGGTAAGATGATATGCCTTCCATTAATCGTAGGAATAACTAAGGATTGACTACTCCTCAATCAACTTAGCATAGTTATGATGAAACAAGGTTACTTCAAGGAAGTATCGTAAGTATGTTTTAAGATGAGATTTATTTGTTATGATGTTTTATTTAGCTTGGATTGTTGCTTGAGTTGCCTTCCTTGATATGTATGACTAGAGATGGATGACCCAAGTCTTGATTAAGGATAAGTGAGGTTACTTTAAGAAGTGTTCCTCTTATATTATGATGATTTATGTGCATTGATTATGCTTATGACTAATGTTGTTATCTCTTATGATTATGTTGATGTTTATGCAAGCCATCATATTTAGTACAGGTTTGTACTAACACATAGTCTTGCCTACATTTCTTATCCAAATATTGGGTCTGGTAATATCGACTCTCATCCCCGTGGCTAGGATCATAGTAGAGCAAGATTTAAAGATTGGTGAGTCCTCATAGCATTCGAGGATTTGACCATCATTTCCTTATGTTCTTTCATTTTATATTTTGAACTATTGTATGGTTTGTGTTCCAAAGATATTGATGTTTTAGATGGTTTGAGACAAAGTGTATTAGACTTCTGCTTTATTTTATAAAGATTTTGATTATGTTGAAAATGTTTTAAATTTCCGCTAAATTATATTATCTTATTCTATGAAAGCTAAGTGGTTTGTATGAGGCCTCTCGGGGTCTTGTACGCCATGTCACATCTAGGGGGTACCCCTAGGTCGTGACAAAATTGGTATCATAGCCAGGTTTATAATGGTTCTAAGATGTCTCAAAACCACGTCAAGTAGAGTCTTGTTCATAAGTGTGAAACGCACCACATTTATGAATGAGAGGCAACTAGATTCTTAGGAAACTTCAATTCTTCTTCACTCTAAAGTCGTGCGATAGAGTTTAACTCTATAAGGTATTTATTCTAATCTTTACCCCATGGTATTCAGGAAATGACTACTACAAGGGATCATGCTAGAAGGAATGAGGAAGACAATGTGGATAAAAAAGCTCTTCCCCAAGCTCCTGAAGCTCTGATCGACCATACGACCGAGAATGTAACTAATATGGAGTTTAGGTCGGCTTTTCAAGTGTTGTCTTAAGCCGTGATGGCCCAAGCCAATAGGGAGGTTGTAGTCCCCATGAACCCAAATATGGGTACGTCGGCTTCTAGAGTGAGGGATTTCACAAGGATGAACCCTTCGGAATTTCATGGGTCAAAGGTTGAGGAAGATCCTTAAGAGTTCATAGATGAGGTCTATAAGGTGTTAGCTAGAATGGGAGTGACTCCAATGGATAAGGCGGAATTAGTTGCTTAACAACTTAAGGGGGTTACTCAAATTTGGTTCAACCAATGGAAAGAAGCAAGACAAGTAGAAACGGGTCCCATGGAATGGAAAAGGTTCAAAAATGGTTTTCTTGATAGGTTATTCCCTCTTGAGATGAGAGAGGCTATGGTACTTGAGTTTATTAACCGTAGGCAAGGTAATATGAGTGTTAAGGAATATGCTTTAAGGTTCACTCAGTTGTCAAAATATGATCCATCTATAGTAGCCGACTCTAGGTGGAGAATGAGTAAGTTTGTGTTGGGTGTGTTCGATTTAGTAGTGAAAGAATGTTGTACGGCTAATCTTGTCCATGACATGGATATTTCTCGTCTTATGGTTCATGCTCAATAGATTGAAGAGGAGAAACTTAAAGGGAGATCTAGGGAGAAAAAAGAGGTCTAGAACTGATGATGATAATTCCTCTCATGCAAGGTCCGATGGACATGGTCATCCTAGGAATCAACAAAAGTTTTCCGGACAAGGTTCCTCCAATGCTCCTAGGTATAATGAAGATAGGGTGTCTGTAACACCCCCTAGTTAGTAGACCATCTAGGGCTAATTGTGAGGGCAACAAGAGTCAAGTCAAGGGGCAAAGACAATGCCCAAGCCAAGGGCCAAGGCTGCCCCAAGCTTGGGACATACTGCCTCAACTCCACAACCACCACCACGGCCAGTGGTGAGGACCATGGCTCATGGTGTGGTTCGTAAAGGCAAGGCAGTAGCTCCCTTAAAGCTGCCTCGAAGTGGCTCACCTTCACGAGCCACTTCACGACCAGTGGTCAAGACCACGATTCGTGGGAAGGCTCGTGAAGGTACCTTCAACTTTTGGAGGCCAAGACCTCATGGCCAAGCTACTGGACCATGGACCATGAGCAAGACCACGACCAGTGGTGTGGACTACGGCTCGTGATCCCTGTCGTGGTACCTAGCACCATGCTGCCTAAGTGAGGGCAAAATGGGAAATTTATTTTTAAGTTATTATTAAGTGGGGTCATTTTGTATGGTCTTAGTACACCTATATAAACTATTTTAAACCTTTAATTACCCCAAAATTAAGTCATTAATTCCAAAACCCCAAAAGATCCCACAGTTTTTCCTCTAAAAAATTCGCTCTCTAGAAAACTCAAGAAGATGAAGAAGAAGAAGAAGAAGAGAGGGTCAAGCTAGGTCAAATTCCTCCAATCTTCCAATATTTATGAGGGATTTTTATTCAATGTATGATAGCTTATTCATCCATGGATTCTTCCATCCATGGAGCCCCCTAGAATTTCCCAATTTGATGAAGATTTCCCCAAATCAAGTTAGGGTTTCTTCAATATTGTGGGCTATGTTGTATTTTGACCCAATTGAGTGGGTATTGATTGTTTATGATTGAATTAATAGTGAATCATGATATTATGATGAAATTACATATTTTCCATGGCTAACCCTAGTCTAATTGATGAAATTGAAGTAATGTGGGTTTATGCCTTGTGAAGGAAAATTGAGGATTTATAGATGATATAGAATTGATGATATGTATGGTAATTGTTTAAGAATGAAAGCATATAGGCATGAATTGAATTAGAAATAATGTATTAGTGATATATCATGACTAGTAAGGCTTGAGATTGAACCTTTATGATTATATATGACTAGAATCACTTAAGAATGAAACATGTGATTAGAATGCCTTGGAATCTAGATATGTATGATGATTGTAAGAAGTAAAGCTTTGAGAGTAAGGCTTGTAGTCATGAAGTTAGAATTCTAGGGCTTTGAGAGTAAAGCTAACATGTTGAATTATGCTTGTGATGGCTTTGAGAGTGAAGCCTACATGAGAATGGTAGACTAGTAGATGCCATTACCCACCTCATCTACCTTATGAATGTTTGAATGTATAAATTTATAGAATCACTTGAAATATGGATTGGTTGTCAAGGACATCCCTCCATGAGTTGTGAGTTAAGTAAGGCTTAATAACTAGTCTAAGGGGTGTATGATTGGCCCTAATGGATATTGACAATGAGAAGGAAGTTCACACATAGTTAGGTCCGGGTCTCCAAGAAGAGAGTATGCTCACACCTAGTTGATTTTGGGCTTCCAAAGTAAAGGGGGAACCCTCACATAGTAGAGTCCGGGTTTTCCCATAGGTCTCATGTGATGGAAGCCTTCACATAGAGAAGTCGGGATTTCTAGTAACAATCTCCTTATCCAATGAACTAAGACATATTTGAAAGGGTATCTCCAAGTGTTCAAAAGCATAATGAACTTAGACATGCTTAATGAAGTATATCATAGTGTACAAGATAATAAAGAAGAGGAACTAAGATGGACTTAAAGAAGTACCTCCTAGTGTTCTAATGTCTTAAAAGAGGGATTAGTCCCTAACCAAGAAGTAAGAATACGGGGACCTAAAAATGATACTTAGTATGGATAGGATTATGGGGTCTTATTCATGCATTGCACAATTATGACTTAAGGTTGCCTAGAAAGTGTTTCTCTTATATGATGTATGTTTAGATAGGATTGTGCTATAGTTGCCTTCCTTGTTATGGTTGACTAAATGTGAGAGATTCTATTGTCTATGAGAAGTAAGCTAATGATGGGATTCTAATATGATAAGTATGATTATGATGACTTAAAAGTTGTACTTAGTATGGGTGGGATTATGGGGTCTCATCCATGTATTGCACAAGTATGCTTTGAAGTTACTTGAGAAGTAGTTCTTTGATGGTATGAAGGTATGATGCCAATGTTGGAGACTTGGCTTATGATTATGATATTGTCTCTTAGGCCTATAGTTTATGTTTCTTGAAGTATCTCTTATGATTATGGCATATAGCTTATGTTGACTAACTCTTATTTTATACTCTTATGATGTTATGCTAGCTATCATATTTAGTACTTTTGTACTAACGCATACTCTTGCCTACATTCTCATCAAATGTAGGGTCTGGTGATTTTGAGTTCTATTCTTGAGGATAGGTTTCTAGAAGAGCAAAGAGTAGAAGACTTGCTGAGTCCTCATACCATCGAGGATAAAGCCACCATTTCCTTTATGCCTTTATTTTATGTTTTGAGACTATTGTATGGGATGTGTTCCACGAGTTATTCAAAGTTGTATTAGATGGTTTGAGACAAGTGTAGTAAGACTTCCGCTTCTTTTATAAAGACTTCGATTGTATGGAAAATGTTTTAAATTTTCTATACTTTTCTATTATCTTATGTTATGATATGCTAAAGGCTTGTATGAGACCCCTTCGGGGTCAAGTACGCCATGTTACATCTAGGGTGTACCCCTGGGTCGTGACAGTGTCTAACGCTAAACCACAAGGAATTAGTCGTGGATCCCTATTACCTACTTGTTCTAGGTGTGGAAAGAGGCACAAGGGTAAATGTCTAGCCGGCATAGACGGTTGCTTCAATTGTGGTGAAAGTGGTCTCAAAATAAGGGATTGTCCAATGATTAAGGCTAAGAGAAGAGAGGGTAAGTAAGCTCCTCCTAGTGGTTCAGGTGCAAATTCTCCAAAGAAAAATAAGTTATATGCTCTTCAGGCTCGAGGTGAACAAGAGTGTTCTCCAGATGTGGTTATCGGTATGTTGAAAGTTTTCTAACTTGATGTTTATGCTTTATTAGATCCCTGTGCTACCTTATCTTTTGTGACACCAATTATGGCTATGTGACTTGATAGGACTTGATATGCTAGACTTTAATGTTATTCTCAGTATGGATTGGCTGCACTCTTGTTATGTCTCTAATGATTGTAGAACTCGTGTAGTCAAGTTTCAGTTCTCGAATGAGCCTATCCTAGAGTGGAAGGGGGAAATTATATGCCTAGATGTCAATTTATTTCTTATATGAAATCTAGATGGATGAATTCTAAGGGTTTCCCTTACCACCTAGTTAGGGTGAGGGAAATAGACTTTAGTGTTTGACCAACTCTAAGAAGCTAGTTACTTTTCTAAGGTTGACCTTAGGTCAGGTTACCACCAATTGAGGGTGAAGGATGATGATTTCCCGATAATGGATTTTATAACCTCATATTGTCATTATGAGTTTTGGTGATGTCGTTTGGTTTGACTAATGCCTCGGCGGCATGTAGGAATTTCAAGAATAGGGTGTTTAGATAATGCCTAGATATGCTCAGTTAGTAGACTCCTCCAAGGGTGGTGTTATAGTTCACCATGTTTTAGAATCATCTTGTGTGACGGATGTGAAAGCTTAGTGATGTCTTGATTCAACCTTAGTCATATTGGAAGAAGCGGTACTTAGAAAGTCCGTTGAGGCTTTCTCCCAAGGTAGAGATGGTGTCTTTAGATAGCAAGGTCCTTGTGCGTTCCTAATGTTCATGATTTGGGTTTAATTGAAAATCTCACCTATGAAGGGTGTAATGAGGTTTGGTAAGTAAGGGAAGCTTAGTCCCCGTTTTGTAGGCCCATATTAGATCTTGAGACGTGTTGGTAAGGTTGCTTATGAGCTTGAGGTGCCTAGTGAGTTGGCATCGGTGCATCCGGTTTTCCATGTCTCTAAGTTAAAGAAGTGTGTTGGAGATCCATCATCTATAGTTCACTTAGAAGGGTTGGGAGTTAATGAGAATCTCTCTTATTAAGAAGTACCGGTTGAGATTTAGTTGAGGGTGCTACTTGGGAGGTCGAGGCCGATATGATGTCCCGATATCCTCATTTTTTTCCTCCTACTCCTCCTCTAGCTTGAGGTAATGAGTTCCTCATGGTTTGTTCTTTGTTTTGGTGTCATGTGTTTTAGATATTCCCATGATTTCCATCTTTTATGCATGTTCATGAAAAACTTGTGTTTTGAAAGAAAGTTTGTTTATATGATTAATTTTCCTCATGTTGTAGTGCATTGAGTATGAGTTGCCTATAGACTTCATAAGATGAATTGATGAAAAATCCTTAGCTTGGAGTTGAGAATTCCTTCTTGGATGTATGCTTTTGAGTAGAGATTTCATATAGGCTCCATGGGATTGTGTTGAGCATGCTTTTAGCTTGGAAATGATAGTTCCTCCTTGAACATAAGAGATGTTGAAATTTCATGCATATTGGGTTGCTAGATGTAGTTCCTACCTCCCTTTGGATGCATTGAGTATGTTTAGCTTGTAATTGATGTTTCCTTCTTGGTTGTGTGCATTTAGATGAGTTGCATGCATGATGGGCTGCTAGTCTTGAGTCGTTTCCTTAAGAGGTGTCTAGAATTCCATTCGAGGACGAATGTTCCAAAGGGGGAGATAGTGTAACACCTCGAAATCTAGTAGGCTAAGCTAGGGCTAAGTGGGAATTCAAGAACTAGAGAAGATAGTTTTGGCACCCTCCACGAATGTCCACACGGCTCATGAAGGGCACCACAACTCGTGGTGGTGCCCATGGACCTAGGCAGTGAGTGACCAAAGGCTGATCACCTCCCACGAGATCCAAGACGGTCCGTGGTGGTCACCACGGAACATGGTACCACTCGTGGTGGTGAGGTAGTAGCTACCCCAAGGATGTTCAAAAATAGGACCCTCCCCACTAGCCACTAGACGGCTCGTGAAGGCCTTGACGGCTCATGGGAGAGGACGTGAAGATGATATAGAATATTAGGGGTCAAGGAGTGGCTGCCAAGCTACTGGTCTAAGACCACGATGGGGACCACGACTCGTGGTAGGGACCACGACTCGTGGATCCCTTCGTGGAGATAGGCAGTGCACTGTTTAGTTGAGGGGTAAATGGGTCTTTCCGGTTTTAATTAGATTAAAGCTAGGTCGTTTTACCCAAATCTAGAACACCTATATAAGTGATTTTAACCCTTAAACTCACTCATTCAAGTCATTATTTCCAAAACCCCAAAAGAAATCCCAAGTTCTTTTCTCAAATATTTATTTCTCTAGAACTTGAAGAAGAAGAAATAGTTCAAGCTAAGATCAAGGTCTAGTCTCCAATCCTCAAGCATTTATGGGCTTTGTGATAAAGGTATGATGGTTTTTCGTCCATGTAATCCTTTCACCCATGGAGCCCCTTATGATTCCCCAATTAAGATGTAGAAATTCCTAAATTGAGTTAGGGTTTCTTCTAATGTTGTGGATATTGATGAATGTTGATCCAAATGAGTGTATTGTGATTGTTTATGCTTGAATTGAGTATTAATGATTTTAGTATGAATTTACATGTACCCATGCCTAACCCATGATTCTATGATGAATTTCATATAGATGGGTTATGCTCCATAAAAAGGGAAATTGAGGATTTAGATGTATTCATATAGGAATGATATGGTACATTATAGATTGCTTGAGAGTGAAGCATATAGACATGAATTACTTGAGAGTGAAGCATATAGATATGAATTATGATTATTAGGGCTTTGAGAGTAAAGCTTATAGGATGAATGTTGATTATTAGATAAAATTGTTGTGGAAGGATTTACCCACATGACTTACCCTATCAATGAATGAATGTATGAATGTGAAAGATTTTCTCACATAGAATGATTCTAGGTTGAAAGGCTTGCTCACCTAAAATGAATCAAAGAGCTTATAAACTATGATAGATAAGACTTAGCTTGGATTAGCATAATGAGATGCTTTATCCATGATAACTTGACTTGGTAAGACAAGACCATTTCATGGTAGCTTGGTTAGTAGAACTCATGGTAGCTTGGGTTAGTAGAACTCGTGATAGCTTGGGTTAGTAGAACTCGTGATAGCTTGGATTGAGCAATAGTACCCTTCTAATGGTTTGGTTGAACTAAGCATGATAAGGTACTTTGCATGGTAGTTTGACTTGGTAAGGCCATACCATTTCATGGTTGCTTGAATTGAGAAATAATACCCTTCTTTGGATAGCTTGGACTTGCATGATAAGGTATTTTCCATGATAGCTTGGACTAGCATAATGAGGGGCTTTTCCTTGGTAGCATTGAATTGGTAAATAGTAACCATTCATGGTAGCTTGGATTGGCATGATGAGGTGCTTCTTCATGGTAGCTTGGATTAGTAAATTTTTACTCTTCCATGGATAATGATGTTGCTTGGATTGGAAAGATGATATGCCTTCCATGAATAGTAGGAATAACTAAGGATTGACTACTCCTCAATCAATTTGGCATAGTGATGATGAAACAAGGTTACTTCAAGGAAGTATCGTAAGTATGTTTTAAGATGAGATTTATTTGCTACGATGTTTTATTTAGCTTGGATTCTTGCTTGAGTTGCCTTCTTTGATATGTATGACTAGAGGTGGATGACCCAAGTCTTGATTAAGGATACGTGAGGTTACTTCAAGAAGTGTTCCTCTTATATTATGATTATTTATGTGCATTGATTATAATTATGAGTTATGTTGTTATCTCTTATGTTTATGTTGATGTTTATGCAAGCTATCATATTTAGTACATGTTTTTACTAACACATACTCTTGCCTACATTTCTTATCCAAATGTAGGGTACGACAATATCGACTCTCATCCCCGTGGGTAGGAACATAGTAGAGCAAGATTTGAAGATTGGTGAGTCCTCATAGCATTCGAGGATTTGACCATCATTTCCTTATGTTATTTCATTTTATGTTTTGAACTGTTGTATGGGATGTGTCCCAAAGATATTCATGTTTTAGATGGTTTGAGAAAAAGTGTATAAGACTTTCGCTTCATTTTATAAAGACTTTGATTATGTTGAAAATGTTTTAAATTTCCGCTAAATTCTATTATCTTATGTTATGAAAGATAAGTGGATTGTATGAGGCCTCTCGGGGTCTTGTACACCATGTAATATCTAGGGGGTACCCTTGGGTCGTGACAAACTTGGTATCAGAGCCAAGTTTAGAATGGTTCTAGGATGTCTCAAAACCACGTCAAGTATAGTCTTGTTCATAAGTGTGAAGCGCGCCACATTTATGAATGAGAGGCTACTAGATGCATAGGAAACTTCACTTCTTCTTCACTCTAAAGTCGTGCGATAGAGTTTAACTCTATATGGTCTTTCTCCTAATCCTTACCCAATGGTCTTCAGGAAATGACTACTACATGGGCTCATGCTAGAAGGAATGAGGAAGACAGTGTGGATCAAGAAGCTCATTCCCAAGCTCCTCAAGCTTCGGTCGACACTACGGCTAAGAATGGGACTATTGCAGAGTTTAAGTCTGCTTTACAAGTGTTGGCTCAAGTTGTGATGGCTCAAACCAATAGAGAGGTTGTAGTCCACGTGAACCCAAATGTGGGTACAACAGATTCTAGAGTGAGGGATTTCACAAGGATGAACCCTCTGTAAGTTTATGGGTCAAAGGTTGAGGAAGATCTTCAATAGTTCATAGATGAGGTCTATAAGGTGTTAGCTATTATGGGAGTGACTCTGGTGAAGAAGGCAGAATTAGCCGCTTATCAACTTAAGGGGGTTGCTAGGATTTGGGTCAACCAATGGAAAGAAGCAAGACAGGTAGAAACGGGTCCTATGGAATGGGTAAAGTTCAAAAAATGATTTTCTTGATAGGTTATTCCCTCTTGAGATGAGAGAGGCAATGGTACTTGAGTTTATTAACCTTCGGCAAGGTAATATGAGTGTTAAGGAATATGTTTTGAGGTTCACTCAGTTGTCGAAATATGTTCCATCTATAGTAGCTGACCCTAGGTCGAGAATGAGTAAGTTTGTGTCGGGTGTGTCCGATTTAGTTGTGAAAGAATATCGTACGACTATGTTTGTCCATGACATGGATATTTCTCGTCTTATGGTTCATGTCCAATAGATTGAAGAGGAGAAACTTAAAGGGAGATCTAGGGAGAAAAAAAGGTCTAGAACTGATGATGATAATTCCTCTCATGCATGGTCCGATTGACATGGTCATCCCAAGAATCGACAAAGGTTTTCCGGAAAAGGTTCCTCCAATTCTCCTAGGTATAATGAAGATAGGGTGTCTAACCCTAAACCGCAAGGAATTAGTAGTGGATCCCTATTGCCTACTTGTGCTAGGTGTGGAAAGAGGCACGAGGGTAAGTGTCTAGCCGGCACAGAGGGTTGCTTCAATTGTGGTGAAAGTGGTCACAAAATAAGGGATTGTCCAATGATTAAGGCTAAGAGAATAGAGGGTAAGCAAGCTCCTCCTAGTGGTTCAGGTGCGAATACTCCAAAGAAAAATAGGATTTATGCTCTGAACAAGAGTGTTTTCCAAATGTGGTTACCGGTATGTTTAAAGTTTTCTAACTTGATGTTTATGCTTTATTAGATCCCGGTGCTACCTTGTCTTTTGTGACGCCAATTATGGCTATGTGACTTGATAGGACTTGATATGCTAGACTTTAATGTTATCATCAATATGGATTGGCTGCACTGTTGTTATGTTTTTAATGATTGTAGAACTCGTGTAGCCAAGTTTCAGTTCCCGAATTAGCCTATCCTAGAGTGGAAGGGGGAAATTATAGTTTGTTTCTCATATGAAAGCTAGAAGGATGAATTCTAAGGGTTGCCTTACCACCTAGTTAGGATGAGGGAAATAGACTTTAGTGTTGACCAACTCTAAGAAGCTAGTTACTTTTCTAAGGTTGACCTTAGGTCGGGTTACCACCAATTGAGGGTGAAGGATGATGTTTTCCCGATAACTGCTTTTATAACCCGATATTGTCATTATGTGTTTTGGTGATGTCGTTTGGTTTGACTAATACCCCGCGGCATGTAGGAATTTTATGGGATCGGCCCATGCTAGGCTTTTAGCCCCTGGGCTACCACCCATAATAATATAGATTGGGTTCGGCCCATGCTAGGTATTTTAACCCCTGAGCAACCACCCTTAAGCACAAGAATTAGGATCAGCCCATGCTTGGTATTTTAACCCCTGAGCTGCCACCCATAATTACATAGATTCACTTTACCTTGTCTCTTTAGTCTTTGAGATTGTTATTTTGATGCGCATAACTTTTTTGAGATTTAGGACTATATACCAGTGATGTGGACATGTGGATAAATTATTTGAGGCAAAAAAATGATATAGGAAGAAAATGTAACTTTATTGTGCTACTTAGGAACTTATATGACTCATGAACTTCATTTGGGCACAAAGAACATATACAAGTGATCCACAAAGGTGTTTGTAAACTACCTTACATGTAGAAAATGATTAATTAAGATGTAAAGCAAGTGAGCAAGTAATTCTGTTTAGAAGATGCTTCATTTAAAACAAGTTTGGACATTTCACATGGGGACTTACGATAGCTAAACACTTACTAGAGACTATAACTTCTCAAATGTAGAAGTAAGGACTATATAAGATGATACGATAGCTAAACACTTAGTATACAATATCAAATGAAAGAGTGCATAAACATCCAAACTAATGAAGCACATGACATAACCCAAATAAGGGTTGTACATTCCACGTAAGGGGACATAAAATGAAAAATGGACATAATATGTATCTGGTATATGAAAACATGTAACATGTATAATGTAGGATCTAATTGACTCAATGAACTTCATTTAACTTGGTTGATAACTCATGAAACTTACTATTTAAAGTACCTTGGTCAACTAGTAATTGGACGAATAAACACACCAATATTGGATAATGAACACGTATAGAAGTAGTTTGACATATTTGAAAACTTGGACTGTATAAGGAAGGCCATTAACTACATTGGAGATTGTACACCCTCACATTGTTATCTTTTACCATGAGGATCACTTAGAGATCTCAATCTGTTGGTACACAAAATATAGGACTTCATGCCAAAAGATATGGGATCAAATAGCCTTACATACCTCAATTCCCAATTCATTTAGCTTATGAAGTCTCAACATGTCCTTTAACGTCATAATCTTCATCTACAACAAACAATCAATAAGGCTAATATTCGAAGCTTACCAACTAACTCGGGATATTTAAACTCATCAAAACAGTAGCCAGACAGCCAACCCATAATCCTTCTGATTGAGTGTATTCTTTCACACATTCTGTAGTTATAGTTATTTACATGAAAAAACCTTCCCATGAGGTTTTTCGGCACTCCACAGTCTTTATAATATATATAACAGTACCTGAGATGGGATGGGCAGTGAGCTTACAAAAACTTTAATTTTAATGGTGTATCACCACAACTTATAAATTAGCCCCTTAACCGATTTCCACAATCATTCTCTAAGTGCATCCATGGCATCCCATAAACAAATCAAAACAATAACAGTACTCAACACCCCAAAATAACTAAAAGACTTGAATTTATGGTTTTCAATCACCATCCCACGAGTTCCAATAAACAAGTATGTCTAGAACTCTAAAATAAATGAATAATTAGAGGTTGTGGCAGCGTCTTACCTTGGCTATCTTAATTTGTTATTCTCCTTCAATTACTGTTTTTATAACCTTCTCTTAATCTTTGGAAGAGAGTGGCAGAACCTTGGTTGGCAACACATATAACTATCTCTATTTCAGTCCCTTTAAAGAACTGTCCAATATACTTGAAGCAATAGAGGAGAGAAGGTGATCTTGTGGCTGCTTTGGAAGAAACAAGATGAAAAATACTTAGAACCCTAGTGGAAATATTGGGTGGATGTTTCCTCTTTAGAGAGAGAAATATATGAACTTGAGAGCTTAAAATTTGGATGAGAGGAAAATGAGATATTTGTATCAGCTTTTTGGCCTTAATAGGTTCTCTTTTGACACCTTTCTTGTACTTCATTTGCAACCACCATGTGTCTTTAATTTAGGCCACACATTTAAGTAGGTGATGCACCTACTTTTCCATTCAAATTATTTCTTGTGGGCTTGGAAAGATTGGGCCTTGGACTGTCATTCTTTTTCATTTTTCCCCTTTTCTTGGACAGATTGGGCCTCAAATTGATCACTTAATTTAGGCCTCCATATGGCTCATAAGTCAAAGCAGGTGATGCACCTACTTGGTCCTTTTAACTTGTTCCATATACCTTAAGTAGGTGATGCATCTACTTGTCACCTAGTAGCTTAATTTAGTCAAGCAAGCACCTCACTTATTTTACATTATTTTCCATATCTTAGTTTCTTTACTTGATATTAACACTAATACACACTTGACCACTTATGACTTTAATATCAATTTTCACATTTTCCTATCTCGAGTTCAAATATTTTTTTCATGTTCACTTAGTTGTATAGGTGTTGGAAGGTATGGGGTATTACACCTACACAAGAAGAAAACTACTTCCGTAGATTTTGGACCGTGGGAGCTGTTAGAAAAATGTGACTTAGAGTTTCCTCTTCATGAGAATCACAACAGTAACATCTGGAGGCTATACTGATTCTCATTCTTTTGAGAATGTCCTCAGTGGCAATTCTATATGTCCAGCTCCTCCAAAGCAGAAAATTGATCTTAAAAGGGACCCTTCTACTCTAGATATAACTCCATTAACAATGTTTATCCTTTTTCTGTCTTATACTCTCGAAGAAAAACCCCACAGTGAAAGCTTCACCGGAGTTGCCCATCCACTAAGGTATATCAAATGCTTCTTCCTCAATATTTGTCTTAATATTTTTCACAATATATTCAGTCATCTTCTCCGAGATTAGGCCTCTGATCCTTTGTATGTCCCATTCTCCGTTCACATTAAGTTGTTTCACCTCTATTTCTTCCTCTCCCACAATTCTATCTTCTATGAAATACAATGCACCTTGTTTTTTCCTGTTGTCAAACTAGAAACTCATTTCTCTCGCTTTGAGTTGCCACCATATCTCATGATCCACTTCTTTCCATATCTCAAATATTTTTCTACATGCGTGAGATGCCCATGTTCATTTCGCCATAAGGAGATGATGTTTCTTGCAGTATTTGTTCCACATGAAAGAACTCCACGATGATATACGTTCTAAAAGTCCATCAAAAAAATTTAACCAGTGCGTTTGTGACCTCGTGAGTAATCTAAATCCTAACCCACCTTCATTCTTGGGAGACACATATATTTCCAAACTACCCAATGTTTCCATTTTTTTCCTCCTATTTTGCTCCAAAAGAAGCCTGCCAAAATTTGGTGCAACTGTTTGATGGTCTTCTTATGAGGATTCATTGTTCATAACAAATAAATAGTCATTGAGTATTGTAGAACATGGGAAATCAGAACGTACTTTCCTCCATAAGATAGTCATTTATATTGCCACATCATAATTCTCTTTTGCACCTTTCACCAATTCGTCAAAATGACTCATTTTCTTTCTATCATAAAAAACTGGGCATCCGAGGTATATAAATGGAAAAGATCCCTGCTTAATACCCGTAATTCTCTTTAGTCTAATACTCACGATCAGAGGAGTATTATCATGCAGGTAAAAGAAACTCTTGTTTAGATTAATCATATGTCCTAAACTCTTCTTGTACTCCCTTAGAACCCCATCATCTCATAAATAGACTTCATGTCCCCCTGAATAGAACAATATGATAGCTTGCATGTGATAGATGATTTATAAGAGTACTCCATTTAGGCATCTCACCAGGAACCCGACATCTTTATGTAGCTTATTCAATACCCTGTCCAAAACCTCTGTTGTGATAATGAATAAAGTGGGAGAAAGAGGATCCCCTTGTTTTTGTCCTATGGATGATTGAAATAAACCAAAGGCTTTCACATTTACTAGTATTGAGTACTAGTTATATATGATAAGTCTCCACACCATGTCAATAATGACCTTTGAGAAACCAAATTTCTCAACACCTTTGATTAAGAAGACCCAAGAAACCCTATCATATGCTCTAGCCATATCCAATTTCACCACCACATTATTGAACTTCTTTGTCATATTAATATCCCTAATGATTTTTTGAGTGAGTAAAACATTATATGTTATATTTATTTCTTTAACAAACCATGTTTGGTTCCTTGATATAATGTCTGGAAGCCATTTAGTATTTTATTTATGCAAAACCCTCGATATGATCTTGTAAGAAAAAGTACACAAACTAATAGGTTTTCGCTTTCTTTGATAGTAGAACATGACTTGTATGAGTGATAAACTTCAGAATTTGCCTTCCACAAAAGAAAGCCCTGACCATTTTTGTGATATCCTCACCTAAAATCGCCCAACAACTTTGATTGAACATCTCAGAGAATATATCAGGCCCACTTCTGTTATCCCCATTTAGTTCAAAAGCCACTTGTTTGAGTTCCTCTATATTTAGGAGTCTACACATATCTTCATTCTACTCATGAGTCCTTGGTATTACATTCAGCATACCTTCATTTCCATCACTGCTCTAAATTGGTCCCCAAAAAAGGATATTGCTTTAGCCCCTATATTTTTGCTTATATTAAACACATCTCTGTGGGCATTTTGCATTTCTGTTAAGTAAACTTTCTTCCTTCTACCATGAAAAATATTTGTGTTCCTATCCCCATCGTTAAACCATCTCATTCATGTCTTGTGTTTCTAGAACTCCTTTTCAATGTGTAACAACTTTCTCAGCTCAACCTCAACTTTTTTCTAAAGTGGCAATATGCTGAAAGATGATACCAAATGTATGCTTGCTCCACTTTGTTAATGCCCATTTCCCCTTTTTAATATTGGGCTTGAAATTCAACAAATGGGCATCCCGTAAACTTTATTTTCTAGTTTTCCTCTATTATTTTCTTAAAGTTTGGATATTTTGTCCAAAAGTTTAGGAATTTGAAAGGTTTCATTGTCGGTTCCTCTTCTAATATGCAAATCACATGATGGGGCGCGTGATCCAAACCTTGCCTTACTAGATGGTGTACTTCACTAGTTGGCAGCACATTTAAAAACTCCTAATTTCGAAACACCCTATCCAACCTTTTGAAAATACACTCCCCTTTAATTCTTCCTTTCCACCATGTAAACCTACTGCCACAAGTTTTCAGTTCTGTTATGCACAATTGTTTATGCATTGGTCAAACTCTATCACCTCAAAAGGAGTAAAATCCAAGCCCCCTTGCTTCTCTTCAGCATTTAGAATTACGTTAAAGTCACCCCCACAAGCCAGGGATTATTATTTTGTATAGCTATAAACTCCAGCTCTTCCCATAATTCTAATCTTTCGAGGGCATTACATAAGACATACAAGCATTCTATATTACTTTTCCTTAGATTCATTGTTAGTTGTTGTCCATGGTCTCTTTTAACCTCACCGATCCATTTTTCTTCCCAAAACACCTAATTTTTTTTGTACAATTGAAATATGTATTCCCCATTTCCAATTTCCTTTTGTAGTGGCCTAGTTATTGTGGGCCTTGGAAAAGTTCCATAAGATTTATGTAACTATATTTTTTCCTTCTATTTAGGTCCATTAGCCCCTCAAAAGCTTTTTGAGACCTAACAAAACTAATGTTCCAAAATATGGTTTTCCCAATCATTGAGAAACACATCTGGCCTTTCCTTGCTACTCCTTGTTTTCACTTGTAATGGAAGTGAAGGTTGACATGATTTACTTCTTTTGGCTTGACTTTTGATGATTTGCCTTGGCAAAAAATCACCATCTCTCGCTACTTTGTCTATATTTTCCTCTATTTTTTCATCCTCATCCATGTCCCTTTTTCTTTACTTCTCTTTCTGTGTGATCTCCTCTAAATTTGGCATGTTTTTGTTGTGTTTCTTCCGTTTTGCCTTTCTTGGAGCATGACTCCTCCTCTTTTTCAGTTGCTTCTTTTTCATTCTCATTACCCCTTTCTTTTACCTCCATATTGTCGCTGCTAGCATCCCTATCAATTGTATTTCTTCCCTCATTCTCTTATCCTTATCTATGAACGCCGCCTCAACTGGCATTGATGTGGACTTTTTGTTCTGTGTTGTTACCATTTCTGCTCCCCCCGTTTGTTCTTTGATCCGCTAATTGGTGTTGTATTCTTACCGATAAAAAATTTCTCTATCCATTTCTTTGTAGGTCCCCCTTGTCCATCTGTAACTATGCCTCTTGTATTTCCCCACCATCTTCTATTTTATGTACTAATCCCTTATATTTCATGTTGATTAGTTTTTTTGTTCCATACTTGTTCTACTTTTCCTATTTCCTATTTTGTCCAGGCTCCACCCCATTGTGCTTCTTCTCTTTGCCATCCCCCTGTTCCTTCCCTTTTTGTTGTTTCTCTGTCACGGTGGTTTATTTGTCATACACCCCTCTATTTTTCCTCTCATTTTCTCCTTTTAAGTTCCTTCTTCCCTCGTCTCTTTCTTAGGATATTATTCCGGATGAATAACATAGCACTCTTCTTTATTATGTCCTTGAATTCTACAATTCTTGCAATATTTTGACATATAATCATATTTACTTCTGATCCATTTTTCAAGAATCTCTCTTGATTGTTTCCTCATACCCACAATGATTTTTTTTTAGGAAATCACCCAACAAATTCACCTCTATCTTTACCCTTGCACAACTAGGTTGTGTTCGATGCTTTGTAGCTAAGTCAACCTGTAATTGTTTGTCTACAATAGTTGCTAATGAAAATACCATTTTTATGAAAAAATTCAGCGGCAACACTGGAAAAGAGATCCATGCGATTGTCGTAGATGTTTCCCCCTCATGATTAAACACTGAATTCCATTTTAAATTCCTCATTAGATACGCCCATCCCATATGCAATATGTAGTACGTTGGCTTTGATAGCAAATTGAAATAATCCTCCAAACATGATGCCCTAATCAATATGTGCAAGTTGCTCAACAATCCGATATTGCATTCTACTTTCAACTCGCATTAGGTATCAATTTTCTCAACTCTTGAATATTCGAAATCCATAGGAAAATTACCCTATGACTACAAACTCCATGTTCTCCTTGATAATCATTTGTTCCACCTCCCCATCTTCCCAAATCACCCTAGAATATCCATGTAGGAAAGCAATAGGTTCCATTGGGATAGGTTTGGCCATCAAAAGTTTTGGTCGCAATGTAACAAGAAATTAAGTTTGTGTAGTGACTTTACCTCCTGTAAGGCTAGATCTTCCTCAGTGGGAGGTTGTCCTGTTGAAATGGTAGCCATTGCCACCAGAAGAGGGGTATGTAAATTTTAGGATTTACTGGTGGCAGATAATGTGTATTACTATTTGTCTCCTTTATTTTTTGATGCCTTTAGAATATTATTTACTCCCCAAAATTGTACATTTGAATTTGTATGTGGGGTTTAAAGGATAATAAGTATTGTTGTGATCGAGGCAAATAAATTATTAAGCAAGTAAGAATTAATCTAATGACAAATTTAATATATTAAATAAATAATAGATTAGAATAGCCTGAGTCGACCTAATTCCAATGATATCGACGTCAAGATATCCCCAGTTAAACTTAGTTGAATGAATAAGTTAATCGGACAAGTAATTAAATATTTAGAGAAATTATAATATTCTTGTAATGTAAAAATGGATGATTTATAAGGTGATGATCCTATAACTTTTATAGGGTGTGACTTCGCATGAGTTGATTGATCATAATTAATTTCTAAAACTCATGATAAATAACACAACTCATGGAACTTACGAGTAAAGAGTAAGGTTTAGCTTCACTCGTGGGACGATTTCATAACGGCTAATGTGAGGGAATGACTTCTCCTTAAGGAGTTCATAAGTATTGGTTCGGTTTGATTCGACATGGTAAATTTCTTTATCGATCTTTCCGATTTATGTTGTTACTTTGTCTATCTTTCATGCGTCCTTGATCAACCACACATTTTTTCTGGCTATGCTTTTAGTACCTCCCACATATCATGATTTAACTAGGTCACATGTCTTGGATTCATTTTTACCCGTTTTCTCTAGATTTTTAGTTTTCTTTTTGTCCGAGGAACATAGATGATTTCTTTTCCTTCCTTAGAGAATCATGAAGTGAATTCTCAAATTAATGCTACTATTATAGATCATTCACTTAAGTCTTTTCTGAGACATGTGTTAGTGTGTAGTTGGTTTCCTATGAGGTAGTTTAATATTTTGAAGCACCAAACCCTTCATCTTCCTTTTATTCTTTTTGTTTCCTTTTGAAGTGTAATGATTTCTGGTCAAGAACGTCACTCCCCAAACTACAAGAGGCGCAACAGACACTTGATACTTTATTCGATCGAGCTAGCTACTGAAACATAACTAAAAAGAGACAACAACGGCCGACAAGGCCAGACAACATAGTTATTGGAATACTATATCTAGACCGACAAGGTCACAACAACAATGATAATAACATCATAAAAGGGTCGACAATGCCAACTCAACTGATATAACTAGAAAGTCAACAGAGCTACAACTGGATACATATATGCATGATAAGCCGATAAGACTGGAAACTGAAAATTGTAAAAGATCATACATATTATGTCCACGAAGTCTTTAGGAGTACAATTGTAATGCCTCAAGCTAGGGTGAGACGGAGCGAAACTCGGTGCCTTAACTTTGATACCATCATATGACCGAACGAACCACTTCTAGAATATTTCTCTAAGCATGTAAGTGGCTCTTAAGCAAGTAGGACATAAATTTTCTTTTAAGCAAGTGTGTCACCTACTTAAGCAAGTAGGACGTTTAAGCACATAAGATGTGTAAGCACATAGCACATTTGAGCTAGTAGCACGCCTAAGCAAGTAGGTAAAACACATAGGTGAAGCAAACAAGTCAAGCTAGTAGGTGAAACACATATGTCAAGAAGAGATATTGCAACAACTATATTCTCGACCAACTATAATATTGATTTTTAAGATAATTAAGTAGATATTAAGACTCATTTAATAGAATGAATATAGGATAAATTACTTATATACACATCTTTTTTTTCTATAATTTCCATTATTCCCTACTAGTTTTAAAATTTTCCAAAATCCCTTATTTTACTCCCAAACCCCCAAACGCCAGATACATAAATCCTAATTCCTAAAACCAACGTTTATCCCTTCCTTATTTGACTCCACAATTTTTTCTCTACTTTTAGTCACACCAACAACAATTCCTTCTTTTTCTCCGATCTATCAATACCTTCAACAATTTTAAAAATAAAATATATAATTTTCTTTTCTTTTCTTTTTTCTTCATCAAGGTCTTCTTTTTCTCATCTTTTTTCTAATAAAGTTTATCATAACCTCATGTATATATGTCTGTTTCTTTACGTGGATGTAAAGGTGCCTAGATTTGGAAGACTTTCATTTCAGTCTTTTCATTCAATTATATGTAGGTGTCATAATATATATTAATGTATCATTCACATTTTTTCTTGATCAAAACAAGTAATTTACATATCTCAATTGTTACACCTTTTATATATACAATATACATAATAATAGCCTGATACATTTATACAAATATGTGATACACAAGCTCGATATTCAAAGCGTATCTGATCCATCTTGAATCATCTCAATTGTTAATTCATTTATAACATGTATCATATACAATATATTATGATGATACATTTTTATACAAATCACATCTAGATACAAAATAATGACCATATCATAATTCATAGATGCAAAATTACAATACACGCGCGTCGTTTACCACTAATGTATCATGACTTACAAATTCACCTCAACGATGTATCTGATCTCCAAATTTTTCCTCAACTCATTGATCTCTAATTCAGTTGCAATGGCTGATTTGAGATTCACAAACCAATATTTTGACCAACAACAATCTCAGAACTTTTGTCAACAAGTTTGATTCAAAAATGAGAATTTGTTTGGAAGAATGAAAAGAAGAATTTTGGGATCTAGAAACACATTACATATACATCAAACTAGTAATGTATCAATTTGTAATAAGTAATGTATCACGACTTATTTATCAATACCATAATATCCTTTGACATATATTTAGCAAATTGCCCACCTTTATCAACAACATATTTTTCAGAACAACAATCAGTGACAAAACTAGCAACAATCAGGAGTTCAGAACAACAATAAATGGCAAAAATGGTGACAAACAAGCAACACAAGAAAAATAAATAGCCCCCAATCCCCAAGCGAAAAACGAAATAACCTTTGATTAGCCCGGGTATATAAGTTCAACGCCAATATTTTGAACAACAACAATTTCATAACTTTTGTCGACAAGTTTGATTCAAAAATTGAGAAAGAAATTTTGAGATCTAAAAACACATTACATATACATCAAACTAGTAATGTATTACGACTTATATATCAATACAAATTCAAAAATTAAAAACAGAGGGTATACATAGCAAATCCAAACAACTTGAATCAAAATTGAAAGGATCTTCGATGAACTTGAAGATTCAAACGGAAATTGTTTGTCCAACAACAATTCCATCACTTTTGTATCCTTCATAACTCACCTTGCTAACCCAAAATTCCGACAAAAGTTTTTTAATCAAATCTGAAAGGTTTCTTACTGAACAGGAGGAGCAATTTGAAATTTTGAATTTGAGAGTAAGAAGAAACGTAAGAGTAATTTATGGGATTTAATTAGATTTTCATATTTTATTCCCTTTTTAGCGCAACAGAAGGATTCTTCTTGTATTAGAATAAATGTATTCCGATGGTGAATTAATGTATCCGGATGGTGACTTATGTATCCGGAAGGTACAAATTTTAAGGAATTATTGTAATTAGAAAAAGAGTAGGGATAGGATGTAATATACTCTTTACACTATGTGATTTATGTAAGTAATATAAATACTTTCTTTTAAGATACTAGTTTTTTTAACGTTAACAAACTATTTAACACCCTTTTAATTTTATATTTATGATTGCACTCATGCATACATGGTTGGAACACATGTTAAATTTGGCTAAAGTTTTAGGGATGTGGGTTTGAAATTCTTTGCCAATAAAATATTTTTTTTATTTTTAAAATTTCAACACACAAATCTACTCTAAATAAACTCAACTATGAAACATAAGCTTTATGTACATAAAGAATAAACATCAATAATCAATTTGTCAAATAACAAAAAAAGTAACAAAAATATTTAGCACCCTTTTAATTTTTATTTATGACAGTGCGCAGGCATGCATGGTTGGTCAGATGTTAAAAATGGTTAAAGTTTCAAGTGTGTATATCCAATTTTTGTCCAACAAAAAGATAATTTTATTGTTAAAAATTATAAGTTTAAATTTGAAACATAAGTTCAATGTATCATAAAGAACAAACATCAATCATCAATTTTTCAAAATAATAACAAATCTAACAAACTCATTTAACACTCTTTGATTTTTTCATGTTTGTTTGTTCTCAATCATATATAACTAATACACATGTAAAATATGACTAAAATTCCAGGTGTGCATCTAAACACAAAAGCAAAAAAAAGGTATGTAATTTTGACTGAAAATTATATTACACTAGGTATTCGTTTAAAAAAAATATGAGTATTAAATAAATGAGGCAGCCAACATAGAGTACATGAAGGAAAATGTTTTATTTATAAACTCAAAGACTCTTGAATCTTAATTAAGTTCTCTCTAGATCTTTCTTTTCTGTATATTTATGTACATTGAAAAATAACTAGTAAGTTCTCTATTTATAATAGTAATTAAAACGTAAATTAAATTAGGACTAGAAAACATATTCCTATATGAACTAGGATAAATAAAAATCCTAACTAGACATCAATTAAATAAATACCAAAAATACCAAATCCTAAACAACTTAAGATTCCTATTCCAACTTTGAATTATTATTCCAACATGCTCTCGTAATTCAAAGTTGTATACTCTTGCATTTTTCATCTTGTCATTGTTGTTGTATTGTAAATGACTTTTCTTCAATCTTCACTTTCATTCTTGTTGTTTAGAGAACTTCTCTTCAACCTTCAATTGTTGGAGTACTTTTCTTCAATTATCATTTTTTCTTTGGTTGTGTTGGAGTACTTTCTCTCCAACTTCCAAGTGTTAGAACACTTTCTCTCAAACTCATATTTTTTTTCTTGATTGTGTTGGAGCACTTCCTCTCCAACTTTCAAGTGTTGGAACACTTTCTCTCCAACTCACAATATTTTTTCTCATGGTTGTGTTGGAGCACTTCTCTCCAACTTCCAAGTGTTGGAGAACTTTCTCTCCAACTCTCATTGATACCCTTTCCACCAACTCCTTATTTGTTTTTGTGTTGGAGTACTCTCTCTCCAACTCTCGTTTATGCCCGCCCCACCAACTTTTTTGTGTGTTGGAGCACTCTCTCTCCAACTCTCGTTGATGCCCTTCCCACCAATTTTTTTTTGTTGGAGCACTTTCTCTCCAATTCTCGTAGATACCCTTCCCACCAACTCTTTTTTTATTTATTTTTGTTTACCTTTCTCCAACTTTCAATTAGAGAAGAGTTTCTTTCTGTTGTGTCATGTTTGCTTGCACTTCTTTAAATCTGTAATGATTTTGTAAATCCTTCCTCCTAACATGGTTTTTTTCATACATGTATCATTCGCATGATGTTTATCAATATGATCGTTGGCCATACAGATGGAATATATAAGTCATAGTCGTCCGCTGGCTGCGGAAACTCGTGGATCTTTTACTAGGATCGTAGAAGTTCTGATACGAATTTGAAGAAGAGTATTTTTTATAATTTCATAAGTTCTTGAATCTTACTCAAGTTATCTCTATTTCTTATATTCTTTATTTTCTGTATG
The DNA here is from genome assembly GCA_029582685.1 of Solanum piurae. Taxonomy (NCBI): domain Eukaryota; kingdom Viridiplantae; phylum Streptophyta; class Magnoliopsida; order Solanales; family Solanaceae; genus Solanum; species Solanum piurae. Next base: position 3,177 of record JAJOOO010008309.1, on the reverse strand, counting down.
TTAAAAATAACTAGCAACATCCCGATTTATTATAGTAAGACATAAATTAAATTAGGATTAGAAAACATATTTCAATATGAACTAGGACAAACAAATCATAACTAGACATTATTAAATAAACATAAAAAATAAAAAATCCTAAATAACTTAGGATTCCTATTCCAAATTTGAATTATTATTCCAACAATACCCCATGAAACAAATTTACCAAAAGTTTGCACCTTTGAGAAACTCACTCTAGTCCTTTCAAAAAAATTATTACTTATTTAATGACAAATTTTTATAGCCAGGTGAATGTTAAAGTCACATTTCAAAATTTTCATAGACACAATTAGGGGTATTCGCGATTTGATAAAATACCAAACCAAATCGCAAATAATCAAACCAATTAAAAAAATTGACATTTGGTTTGTTTTAAATTTAAAAAATCATCAATATTTGGTTTAATTTTGATTCTACTTAAAGAAATCTAAAAGGTCACCAAATCAAACCGATAAATTATATACATAAAATTTGTAATTATTTAAATATATAATATTAGTTATTAAGTTTTTTTAACTCTCTCTGTCTTAACTTGTGTGACTTACTTTTCTTTTTAGTTAGTCTCAAAAAGGACACATTTCTATAATTAGTGACAATTAATTTTAAAATGTTCATTTTACCTTTAATGAAATTATGTATAACAACACAAACATCTATGACTTATTTTATAATAGAAATTTCAAAAGTTTTTTTTTCCTTTTAAAACTATGTATCAAGTCAAATTACATCACATAAATTGATACCGTGGGAGTACTTTTTAACTACTCCTTCCATTCACTGTTACTTGTCACTTATTCATAAAATAGATTTTCATTTTTACTTGTCACTTTTCACATATCAAGAAAAGACAACAATATTTTTGTATGTTTTACTCTCTGTATTAAATACTTATTTTTCAAATCATTTTCCAAAACCTAATACTAAAACGTCATTTAATTGAAATAGTTTGATAAAATACCTATATCAATAATTGTTATATGTAATTTTTTTGTTTCAGCCATTTATGTCGCATGCACTACAATACTTTAAATCCCATTTCTTAAAAAATATTCCCAAATCCAATATTCTAAGTCTAATTCTACTATATTAGAAGAGTGAGTTCAAAATGAGTATCAACATGTTTGCTTTCGGTCATTCAATTCATATTTGAGGGCAATTATTGTTATGTCGTAATTTTACTATTTTTAGTAAAATCACTTTTTGAAATGTTCCAAGTATAAAATAATTTGAGAAAAATACTTAGGAAAGAGTCGTCACTTAATTTTTTAAAGAAATTAAGAAAACTTAATTTAAAGATTTTAACAGATTAAATCTTTAAAAATTTAGAGAAAATGGGTAAAAACCATATATTGTTTTTGAAAAATGATTTAACATAAAAATAATAATTTTCAATATTTGATTAACTTTGAGAAAATAATTAAATAAATGACACATTTTATTTTATTTTATTTTTTAGAGAAAGGGATGTAAAATGAAACATTTGAATTAAAATGCAAGTGAATAGAATTTTATCAAAACTAGATTAATTTGAATTTATTTGACTCATTTTTAAAATAATAATTTAAACCAAATTGGTTAATTTAAGCATGAAAAACATTTTAAAATAATTGAAGATTAAGTAAAAGTCTTCAATAATATGACAAGCGTTGATAAAAAATGAAATTTTATTAAAATAAACTAACATAAAGAATATGATTCATCTTTTGTGGAATTTAATTAAATTAAACCAAATCAAATAAAAGGGTTAAGATTAAATCAAATCACAAATAAGCAAATAAGGAGGATAAATAAAGGGAAAATTAGTAATTAAGTCATAATACCTAACATAATTAGTTAAAAAAACAACACTTTAAAATATTTATTTAAAATGGCAGAATGGCAATATTTTTATAAAATAATATGTATTCAGATTTTAGTATTTAAAATTAATTTTATTTATGGAAAGAGTCCTATATTGGGCCAAGTTATATACCAATAACCGTTTAAAAAGAAAAACAAACAATACCCATTAACCTTCTTCTTCACCATTCACGTTTCTTCCCCACCTTTCACATTTCTTTCCCTCCCTCCACGTTTCAAGATTATTTTTCTTCAAGGTTCTCAATTATTGTTCATCAAGAAATTTTCTCTATTGTTAAACGATATCTCTTTATTAATTCAAGCAGATTTCTCGATTGGAAAGGTAATTTTCATTATCTATTTTGATTTATTTTGATTTGATGTTTAAATCACCGATTCTATATATTACGGATTTACAGTCGAATTTTTCAATTTTTATGTGATTTTATTTAGATATTCATCAAATAGTTATGATATTTTACATATTATAGAGTTATTGCTCTGTGTATTTGTGGCTACTTGCTGCTAGTGACCCATGAATATTTTACATGAGTTGAGAGAGAACTTGAGGCATAAGTTCTTATAATATATATTTCAAACGTAGCTTTGGGCTTCCATAATAGCCTATCTGGACCTAATATATTAGTTGGGTTGTAACAGTTTTTTGGATGAATTGTACATTTCATCAACAAACATGTTGAGATATAAGAGTGGAAATTACGACAAGAGAATACAAAATGACTCACAATTTTTTTTACTTTATTCGGGAAAAAAGAGTTTGAATTACAACTTGTGTTATGGAGAATATAGCTGAAAAAAATAGTTTAAATTGAGTAGTTTATTGGAGTGACTGTATTCATTCTATCTGTATATCAAAAAGTTTCACATTTTTAGTTTTTACATTGTATTTCAATCCCAATTAGTATACCAACATGTTTGTATTTCCTTCTTAATTTGTATTCATTGTAACTGTATGCTAACAATTTTATATTTTATGTATTGATTCTGTATTTCAATCTCAATTTATATGTGAACAAGTTTGTATTTCTCTTTTGTTTTGTATTCAACGTAATTGTATACCAACAAGTTTTGTATTTTATGTGTCTACTTTATCTTTCAAAGTCACTTTGTATTTCAAATGAAGAGAGTATTTCTTTTGTATTCACAACTTTATATTCAATCTCACTTTGTATTTATAACTTTGTATTTTCATCTCACTTTTGTATTCATATATTGTTGTATTCAACATATAGTTCATGATTGATTAGTTTGTATTTTACCTTTCAAAGTCACTTT
>JAJOOO010008308.1:0-43194 GCA_029582685.1 Solanum piurae | reverse complement strand
ATATGTCATAAGTGGCAACACCAACCCACAATTCTTTTAACTCATCAACTAAGGGTTGTAGATAGACATCAATATCATTACCTGGTGCACGAGGACCACCAATAATAGTTTATAATATCATATATGGTTGTTTCATGCACAACCATGGTGGCAAATTATATGGAATCAAGATAACATGCCATGTGCTATGTGAGTTCGACATAGACTTAAATGGACTAAAGCCATCTGAAGCCAATCCAAGTCTAACATTTCGAGGATCTCGAGCAAAATATGTATGTGGTTCATTAAATTTCCTCCAAGCAATACTGTCTGCAGGATGTCGCATTATCCCATCTCTAGTGCGACCTTCAGCATGCCATCTCATTTGAGTAGATGATTTAGCCGATATAAATAGTCTTTGAAGTCATGGTATTAATGGAAAATATCGAAACACCTTTGATGGAATTTTTGATGTTTCTGAACTGGAATTACCTGATGCACCTTTGAACTGTTTGTATCTTGGAGCTTTGCAAAACTTACAAGACATTCTATCATTAGTCTCATTCCAATAAATCATACAATCATTTGGACATGCATGTATCTTTTTATATTCAAGTCCTAAATCTTTAATAATCTTCTTTGAATCATAAAAGGACTTAGGTAATGTTTCACCTTCTGGAAGCACATCTTTTAACAATTCTAATAGCATGAAAAATGATTTGTTACTCCATCCATTGAGATACTTTAAGTGTAATAGACGAACAAGGAACGAAAGTAGTGAATACTTGCTTCCAGGATATAACTCACATTCAACTTCTTTCAGTAAGCGAAATAAATCTTCAGTTTTCTTATCAAAACCCACGTTATGTTGATTTGACCCATCAAATCCTTTAGCAGTAGTGTCCATATCAACAAAAAAAGTAGGAGGAATTCCAAATGCTTCATGTAACATGTCTTGCATCTCATCACATTTATCTAACTGATTGACCAATTTTGATGAAAATAGCTCCTCACCATGATAAATCCAACTAGTGTAACTAGTTAGAAATCCATCAACCACAATATGTTCAACAATCAAATATTTTTTAACAAATTTCATATTACGACACTTTCGACATGGACACAATATTGCGGATGCATTTGGCCTATCTAATAATGCAAAATGAAGAAACTCTTTGGCTCCATTCTCATATAAAGGATCAAGCCTATTCAATATATTTATCCAACTTTTATCCATTAAGTATATAACCTATACATATAGAAAACAAGAATTATACCCTCATACTATTAAATACTAATACCTCCATACTATTAAAGAAAATAACAAAACACATACTAACCTGCAAAGTTGACACAAAGAGTCTTGAAATTGATATCAATGTTCTTCCACTATGGTTACTTTCTTTGTAATTTTCAAACTTCAAATCAATAGTTAAATTTCAACAAATCAATATAATGTATGAAGGCTAGTCATGTGAAATTATCATTACTTGAGGTAATATACTCACCTCAAGTAAATCAAGTAGTAAAAGAGAAGAGGAAGAGAGACAAAAGCTGAATCTAACGGAATAATGAAGACAAAGGTAATGGTGCATCATTACAAGTTCTTCTCTAAGACTTGTACATGATGCATCTAAATTGTTGGATAAAAGAAGTCAACTAGGAAAAATGACCAAGCTGACTTAACAAATAAGACGTCTTGCAATATATGTCGGAATTTACTTGGATCTTGTTGTTTCAATATATAAATGACAAAGATTTTAAAAACTGAAATGAAACAAATAATGTCATACCATCACTAGGTATTATTTTTCCTAAGTTTGTTGGGAGTACAATACTTACCTGCAATTATAGGTTTGTTGTTCATACAATAAAATGTTCGTATGACTATCAAACTAAAACTTTCACATTCTTCCTAGGTTTGCTGAAGTCTAATATAGAATATGCTAGAAGAGAGATTTACCAAAAAGAAGAGCCAAATCAGCCGGAAGAACAGTGGCAAACTAAAAAAAAAAGAATAACAAAAACAATACAAACAAAGAGGAGAGACCTAAGACACCTCAAGAACAAATGGATCACGCAGATTCCCAGAAAAGTCAGTCATACAGGTAAAAATATTATTACTCTTTCTTTCTCAAAAATAATAATATTATTTCTCACAACTCATGTATTGATCCTGTTGAACTAGATCAGTCCAATAGTCCAGGTACATGAAAAAATCATCATGAAAATAAGGCACCAACTGGGAAAACATAGGCCAAACTATAGGTGGGAGAGTTTGCGGGAATTGCGGTAGGTGCCATTGTCATGATTAACATACTAATAGTAGGGTAATTATATTCAACTATTGTTCTATTTAAACTGTAGCCAATAGCCATGTGGTGTTCATTTTTTCAGAGAATTCCCAATTGAGAATGGGAAGGCATTGCATTTCATTTACAGCAGCAAGCAGTTCAAGACAAAGGGAGGTTTGGCAGCTGGAACTACAACTACCAACGTATATCGTAATGTGCATTTCAAGAAGACAATAAAGGTAATGCAAACCCCTTAGGAAAGATAACCATTAGCTTAATGGCATCCTAATATCTTACTCTTCGGATGCCATTAAGAAAATATAACCATTCTTAAAGCATGTCTCTAGCACACATAGCAGCAAATGGAAGACTTGATCGGTGATTCCGACTAATATCTCCGAGTGATCCGCCGCAACACATATTTTTGAAAACTATAAATACTCGTTGAGAGTTATAGCTTAGTATCAGTTTTTGTAGTAGAATTGGACAATATTAGATTTTAGAAAGAGACTTTAGTTTCAATTTTAGACAATATAATTTTTAGTACTTTTTACTTTTAAGTTTGGAGAGGTTGTTTGGGAAGACTTGAAGAAAGGAGTTCATCTTCCCCAAGTTGGAAGTGGGTCTTCTCCATTCTTATTCCTTTGCTTAAATCAACGTTTAATTTCTTATACCCATTTGATTTCACTATCATTTTAGGTATATTTTGTTATTTCTTTCTGTGTGGCGAACACTCCCCATTCTTGGGGTGTGATTTAGCAAATATGTGTTGATATTATTGTTGGGTCTTGCTTGCTGATATGTTAGATGTATTTTAATGGTGATTTCACCTAGTGGTTGTGGTTTAAGTTAATGGGTTTGTAGTTGCAAATACAAAGCCACCCATGTGTTTTCGGCTTGCCCGAGAGGGAGGTCGCGAACGCAAGACCACTAGACTGATGGCCTAAGGAGTGGGCAACATGAGGTTCAGCCCGAGAGGGTGAGCCCTAGTCCCAGATCCTAACACTCAGCTTTATAGAGTGAGTGGGTTAAGGCGTAGGCTGGTTTTCATGCGGCAAACGGTTGTCCGAGAGGAACGCATTTGAAGCAGGTTAGGTTTCCTGAGAGGGAAATTATTTCCATCTAAAGCTTAGCCTAGTCACTATTATCTTGCAAATTTCCTATCGAAAGCAAGTACCCAACTGTTTATCTCAACTTGTATTGCTGTCACACCCCAAGAACTTTTCCCCATACTTGATTTTCTCGTTATTTTTTGTTGTTTTTAGCTATACTTGTGACAAAACCCCAAAATTGTATTTGACACTTTTGTTTCCCCCTTTGATTTACAATGTTTTTAATCGTTAATGTCTTTAGCTACGACTAGTTAGAACTAGATTTTATTTTTCTATTAATTCTGAAGACCACTCCCTTGGGACACGACCCCAACCCTTGGTTGTGTTACTATATTATCAACGATCGTAGACACTTGAACCATAGTTAGTGTCGTTGGTCACTATAAGCATCAAAATGGTGCCGCTGCCGAGGAGTGGTGTTACTTGAGAATTCTTAAACTAGTAGAATTTTTTATTCTTCCTAGTTTTAGTTGCACTAATCTAAATTATAATTTTTTTTTGCTAGTTTTAATATCAAAATAGGAACTAGGGATGGAAAATCATTATGGACATCACACGAATTATCACCTTCTGAAACTATTGAATCTCAGGGATAACCTCCTGACATTTAAACGGGTAGGGGATGAAATGATTCAGGAAATGTGGCTGAAGTTTTAAATGGTGCTGCAACCATGCCTATCTCACGGGATGACGGACAAGGGGATACTGCAGTTCTTCTATAGGGGTCTAGGACCCGAGAATAGAAGTATATCTGATCAACTCTGCGAGGGTGGTATGCTACACCATCTCTATGAAATTGTGGCAAAACTTCTTGATGGCATGGTAGAAGCCAATAAAGAAGCAAAAAGAAATCATGAATGGGATGCATTAGTCACCCAGTAGAATGTTCTATCCACCCGAGTCACGGAATTAGAAGTACAAGCCAATGGAAAATAAAAGCACTCCTTCCTTCGAGAGTGTAAACACGGGAGGAAGCAGGGAGGTGTGCAGGATGATGAAGCTCTGCCACTCATTCAAAAAAAAATTAAGGCACATTAGAAGATGTTGAATGAGATGAAGGAGAACATCAAAATGCTAAACGAAGCGTCAGCTTCTCATTCTATGACTATTCAGCTACAGGATACTCAAATTGGCCATTTGATATCAGGTCATTACCCAGAATTCACCGAGGACTCACCTAATACATTATGGGCGACTCCGAAAATGAAAAATAGTTGCTGACTTGCGTCGTGCCGCGACGTTAACTAAGGCGCTGTTTGGGACGCAACCCAAAACCTCTTAATATTTTATATTTACGTATTGGTAAAATAATGATGTGTTGTGGTGTAGGTTGAAATGCGAAAACGTGCTCGAAAAGTACAGGGTGACAAGCAACAAATACAAATGGCGAGTCTCCGAAGAGGTCGGCGAAGTTGACCCTATCCGCCATTTAACTCCAATTATTTCCAAAGTCGAAGCCTATAAAACTAGGTGAGCATGTGAACTTAGTGGAACTTCACCGAATCTGTTGGCGATCTTGATGGTGACCACCGTTTAAACTCCCAGGTTTACTGGAACGTTCTGTCAAACTCAGCAAAAATGTGATTTCTCGATGATACACCAACTGGTTCGTTGATTCATACTGATATCGCCGAGTACACAGGAAGTTGAAGGCACTTGAGTAAAGCTGAAACAAGAAAGTTGTGAAGAATTCGAGAAAGTGGGTTGAAAATAGGCGTGTTGGGTTATTTAGCGATGTTGTGAAGAGCTTGCTGAATTAATCAACGACTCGCGTAACGTCCCCACCTCGCCTTCTTTTCAATGCTGACATTTTGGAAGATCTACACCCAAAAGTCGTTGAAGAACCATGCCGCCCTGACAGATGGAGCAATTGCATAGCCAGGATCACTTCTTTACCTCCTTATTTGTCCTACTTATTTTTACTGTTGAACACTTTTAATGGCATTTGATGACAATTTTTTTTAATTTGTGGTGGGGTGAAGCTCACCTATTTTATGCTATTTGTGATTCGTGTTTTGAATATTTGGGTTGTTTTGTTTCTTTTAATTGTGTTATATATTGCCTTTCGTGTATGTTTGAGCTCATTCCTCCTCTTTTTTATTTTAATTGATGCAAATTTTGACCCTACCGAAACATTTTTGTTTTTCAAAAAATTTCGCCACCACTTGTGTTGAAAGTGGTTGTTCTTTTGCAAAATTTAAGTCTCATTTCTGATCAATACTGATGACTTGAATAGTGCTGTCAATCGAACGTACATGAATGTGTGGCTATGACGAGACCAAATGAAGTTGCATAGACAATATGTAAAATCTTTGCATCTTGTTGTGATTAGCCATTTATCGAATTGATTCTCTAGTAATTACCGTTTTACACTAGAGAAAGTGTGTAGTGTTGTTTTACTTAAGTGTCGATGCCTTGTGTGATTATCTTACTCTGAACCATGCATGAATAAACCCAGAATTTGACTTGTTAGTCTAATTGATTTAGAAAGGTGTCCTCTTGATATGATCTTAGGCTACTTTAAAGAGTGTGAACAAAATTTGACATATACCTCTTTTGTGGCCTACCCATGAGCGTGTTAAACTCTTTCGAACACCGTTGGAGCCTTAACTTTCTTTGGAAGAACCTTTATAAACCCTAGACCTTACTTGACCCACTACCTATAATCCTCTTGATTTGTGGTTTAGTGAATAGCCAACTTAGGCCAAAAGCCTAAGTTGGGGATGTGGTAAAAAGGAAAAGGAGAAGTCAAGAAGTGCAAGAAAAAGTTTCTCTAACCCATGGTATTGCAAAACAAAATGGAAACCGTAAAAAAAAAATTGGAATAAAAGTGCAAAAGGAATTGGGTTTCCAAGCAATACGTAGAAAGTGAATGAAAGGATGAATTAGAAGCACTCGAAGAAAAAGTGATAGGGGAAGGAAAAAGGACGTTTTGAGAAAACCACATCTCACAAGGATGATGAAGTCACTGAGCCTAAATGACCATACCTTTGCACTTAGCCCCATTACAAGCCTTGAAAAGACCTTTGTGATCTTGAGTAAGCCGAATCGAAAGTCGATTGGAAAATAAGGGCAAGCCTATGGGTGAAAACATGCATTGTGTTCCTCTTTTTGAGTGTGAGCGTTGCATCTGATTCCTTGTCTTAAATTGATTAACTTATGTGTGTGAATATGGAATCATTCTTTGTGTGAGGGAATTTAGATACATTTGTTGAGCTTGAATTTGCATTAGTAGCAAGTACTGCGAACATGAGAATCTTTGGTATTGGTGTGTCACAACTTGAATCTTTGAGTACATATTTGATCTTTGCATAAGTAAATTGAGTTTTGTTGTATGCATTCCTGATTAAGTCTTGTGTTGCACTGTCCAAGACACCCCTTTTGAATAGTTGAACTTGAGTTTGCTTGAGGACAAGCAAAATTTTAAGTTGGGGGTGTTGATGAGTCCACAGATTGTACTCATTTAGGGCTTTATTTTGATAGAAATTGTGTCCTCAAATGCTTATTTTATCTCAATATCTGATGAAAACCTTTAAGTTTCAAGTATTTTAAGTTTGAAGGAATGCATGAACACTACTTCGCAAAAAGGAACGAAAAGGCTGAAAAGAACAAGAAAACGAAGACCTGAGGATCGCCGAGTCCACTTGACGAATCGTCGAAAGGTCTCACTTCGCCTTTTGTTCAAGTGTGCTGATCCTTGAAGGAAAGGATCAAGTCGGTGGAAAAAAGGAGCAGTCGGCGCATCATCGAGAAGGTCCGTGAAGCAGTATTATATCGCCCAACGACCCAGAGCACGACGATGCCAAAGGATGGTGCAAGAAAGTGCTGAACTACACCAAAGGGCGAATCGCCGAGTTGATCGGCAATTCTTACTAATGTCGCCGAGTGATCCGCCACAACACATATATTTGAAAACTATAAATACTCGTTGACAATTGTAGCTTAGTATCAATTTTTGTAGTAGAATTTGACAATATCAGATTTTAGAAAGAGATTTTTGTATCAATTTTAGACAATATAATTTTTAGTACTTTTTACTTTCAAGTTTGGAGAGGGTTTTTGGGAAGACTTGAAGAAAAGAGTTCATCTTCGCCAAGTTGGAATTGGGTCTTCTCCATTCTTCTTCCTTTGCTTAAATCAACGTTTAATTTCTTATACCCATTTGCTTTCACTATCATTTTAGGTGTATTTTGTTATTTCTTGATGTGTGGCTAGAAACCCCCATTCTTGGGGTCTGATTTAGAAAATATGTTTTAATATTATTGTTGGGTCTTGCTTGCTGATAGGTTAGATGTATTTTAATGCTGATTTCACCTAGTGGTTGTGGTTTAAGTTACAAATACAAAGCCACCCACGTGGTTTAGGCTTGCCCGAGATGGAGGTCGCGAAACCAAGACCACTAGACTGATGGCCTAAGGAGTGGGTCAACATGAGGTTCAGCCCGACAGGGTGAGCCCTAGTCCCATATCCTAACACTGAGCTAGAGAGAGTGAGTGGGGTAAGGCGTAGGCTAGTCTTCATGCAACAAATGGGTGTCCGAGAGGAACGCATGTGAAACGGGGTAAGTTACCCGAGAGGGAACTTATTTACATCTAAAGCTTAGCCTAGTCACTATTATCTTGCAACTTTCCTATCGAAAGCATGTACCCAACTGTTTATCTCAACTTGTATTGCGGTCACACCCCAAGAACTTTTCCCTATACTTTATTTTCTCGTTATTTTTGTTGTTTTTAGCTATACTTGTGACAAAACCCCTAAATTGATATATGACACTTTTGTGTCCCCCTTTGATTTACAATATTTTTAATCTTTAATGTATTTAGCTACGACTAGTTAGAACTAGATTTTGATTTTCCTTTTAATTCTCAAGACCGCTCCCTTGGGACACGACCCCAACCGTTGGTTGGGTTACTATATTATTGACGATCGCAGACACTAGAACCATAATTAGTGTCGTTGGTCACGATAAGCATCAATGTTTGAATGAAATCACTTGATTTGGGGTAGTTGTTCGAGAGAAAACTATCCACTTTATAGTCTAGCCTACTAACTAATATTTATCTATTTACTAATAGTTGCAATTACCCAAATGTCTATATTTTCCTATAATCAATCATATCCCAATAACTCGTCTCCCTATTCTTAATTCGAAGTGTTTGTGATTGTTTGTAGTTGGTAACTAAAATCAACAACCCCCATTTGACATTTGTGTCACCACTTTTTATTTGATTATGTCTTTAATAGATGATTTATATTCCTATTTCTGATTAGACCACATTTGTACTTCCCAAATGAATTTAAGACATATACCTGTCACGACCCAAGAGCACCCCCTAGTCGTAACACGACATACTCGACCCCGAAGTTGTCTTATACAAGCCTCATAGTCATTCATTGCATTCAATAATTAAAATAGTGCGGAATTAAAAACTTTATATTTAGAACCATATGGATCAAAACATTCAATACTAACAAAAAAATTTCAAAAGACACAGCGGAAGACTAAGTCTCGCATGGCCATCTTAACAATGTACTTGAAAACTAAAGTAGGGACACGTCCCAAAACAATCGAAAACACTTGAATTGTCTATTACATGAATAAACGGGAAACTTCAAAAACACATTAGTCGTCGGTCAATGAGGACATACCACTCTTAGCCTTGGAGAATACTCATCCAAGCTCTTCAATCTAGATGGAAGCATTCACTTACCGGAACCTACACTTGTAGTTAAAAAGGTAGAGTCTGGGTTAGCACACAAAATGTACTAAGTATGATGACCATGAAAAACATTCTTTAAAAAGGACATTTTAGTTAGAAACCATGCATTATGCCACCTTTTTAGAAACATCATGTACAATAGCATACAAGGCATAAAAGACAACTCACAACATCATACAAGTCATAATATCACACCTTGACAATATCAACATGAAAAGCTTTACCTTCACCTTAGACCTTTACTTTTAAATGACCCTTATGCTATACCTTGTGCAATGCCTGGATGACGTCTCATACCACCATCCACACCAAGGCACCACATTAAGGCCACCAAGAGTGAACTTACCAATCCTTCCCTTTCACCTTTGCACAATATCCATACAAAAGAGACATATCATTTCATAAGGGATGACAAGAAAAAAATAACTCATAATATAACCCAAGTATAGCATGCATATCATATTAAGCATTTAAGAGCCCACATTCTTTAATAACTTCATTTAGGACACATTCATGTCATAGCCATTAGGATTTAAAGAAACTCACTATGACCCTCTCAAAGCCTACTCGTGCAATATATAGGTAGGATGCCATACTACTACCTACACTTTGTAGAACCTATCAAGGAACCACAATAAAATCTCACATGATGGGAAGTAAGCATAAACTGACATAGACCATGAGAGCTTGTCATGGAATCCGGTGTCATAAGTCTCCACACCGTAAAGAGGTTGTCTACTTGCCTAAGTAAGACCAGTTCGTATAGCTTAGGTGGATCCACTAGCTAGACCTATGCGGGCACATAGTTTATGGGATAAGGTAGATAATCATTGAAACTCATGTCTAACTTAGGGGGAGTTTCCATCTAACCAAATCCACTCGATCCTTAGCCTACGTTCCCATAAAATAGTTCATTACTTTGACATTAACACATATGAGAGGTGTCATTGGCCTACCGACTCCAATTGATTCATTAACACATGAAAGGGTGTCTTAAGCCTACCGATTCAAGGTACATTTAGGAAAGCTCATTAACACCTCTTGAAGGGGTACCATAGGACTACCATTTTAAGGCTCATAATTAACCTTCATTAGTGGAAGGGTGCCCTAGGCCTACCGTTTGCAAGGTTCATTACTAACATGTGTAGAAGGGTGCTCCTAACCTACCGATACAAGGATTCAACAATCAACAATACACTCATTTATACAAGAAGAGGATGCATAAGCTATACCAATTCGAGATATACCATATGTTGAAGAACCCTTCATATTCTATAATCCACATTCATAAGTGTCACATTGAAAAAATAGTCTTTCAACAATAACACATTTACATTTTAAAATATGATCACAATAGCTTCATTGAACTCCCATTCATACATAAAATATTATGATAACACTTCAACTTAGCATCCTATTCCTTCAAGGCCATGATCACAACGTACATAATAATGAAACACCTTCATCTTTCAAGTGGATCAACAATTCAAACACAATTCTATAATAACATGTAATTAGGTCAAATTGCCCTTTCAAAGCCATAATCACAAGTCCTCAATTCACCAACAATTCATCATAATTAAGCACATATAATGATACAATTAAACAATCTAAATCAATCTAAGCATAAATCCACCATCACCCATTCATTATCTATAAACCCAATTCATAAGTCATAAATTAGAATATAGAAGAATCATGGGTTCAAGGAGAAACATCATCTTAAATTACCAATTAAACATCAATATAATCATAATATGACCTTATTAAACCTTTAAAATCATTTGGAGAGAGAACCCATGAGATTGAGTTAAACCTTTGAAATTTCATGAACTTTGTAAAGCTTTGAAAACTCTTTCGAAATTGACTCTAGGGTGAAGACTAACCCTAGATGAAGGATCACCATACCTTTTGCTAAGATTACCCCACGAAATTTGATCAAGAAAGCTTGAATCCAAACCCTAGCTCCCACTTCTTCTTCTTTCTTGAGTTTTGAGATTGAGAGAGAAGAACTTTGGGGTTTTGAGTTGGGTCTTTTTATTAACGATGGTAAAATAGGTGTTTAAAGAGTTAAAACTATATATATATATATATATATATATATATATATATATGGTATATATCTATTTAAAATGACCCCACATCAATACAACTTAAATAAGAATTTACCAAAAACATCCTCATTTAGGCAGCCCCGTCAGTGACCAAGGTCACTTGTACGGACCGTGAAGGAGGACCACTACCCGTGGTGGCGCCCGTGGTCCCTAGGCAGTAGCTTCCTCGACCTCGATTAACCTCCACATGGCCAACTAATCTTCACAGCTACTTCTACGAGTCGTGGTCAAGACCACTGGCCGTGAAGTAGTCTGTGGAACTTGGGCAATAGCTTGGCCAAGTTGCCTTGCCTTCCATGCCACCAAGTGACCTTCACGGACACTTCTACAGACCGTGGTCATGACCGCTAGCCGTGAAGTGGTCCTTGGTCATGGGGCAGTGCTTGGCCAAGGTTGGGCAGCCTTGGCCTTTGGCTTAGGCCTTACCCCCCTTGGCCTGGCACACGCCCTTGCAACCCTTAACCAACACACCAAAGGCCTTTCATCATGTAGTCTAACACGTGCCTTGACATTGACTCACTAAACTCCTTCAAACAAGTCAACATTACACAACATGAAACCTCATTACAAGCTCAATATAAATTCATTAGGCTCTAGTTTCACTAGTTCATTTTTAGGGTCATTACATTATCCACCACTTAGGAACATTAGTCCTCGAATGACACTTTAAACACATTAAGGGAAATGACTCAAGACTTGCAGCCCAACAATCACGCAATACATCCATATACAAGGCATAATCATAGGAGGAAACATCAACTCCACATCAATAAGGCCCAAAACACTACAAGAGAGTAGGAACTACATCTACAAACTAATTATGCACAAAACATTAACATTTCTCATTTCATTGGAGGAACTTCCTTCTCCACATTACATCATGCTCATTAACATATTATAAGGCACTTATGCAACTCTTTCAACAACACAATTAAGCATGTTCAACAAGTCAACTCATGAAGCATTTAGACAACTCATCATAGGTGCATATCAACATGAGGAATAAAATCACGAAACTCATTTTCTCATTTATCAAGAATTCAAATAGAACATGCATAATATAAGGAGACCATGGGAACTCATTTTCATAAAAGACTCCGAAATATGAAACAAGCTACTAGGAACTCTTTGTCTCAAGCTTGAATAATAATAGAAGGAAAGAGATAAGGACATCAACACTCTCAGCAACCTTACTATGCAACACACCATCCCCCACTTAGGAGAAAACCCAACTAAGGCTAATATGAAAAACAACATAAGGACCTCATCACAACAACAAGGAACTATAACTTACCGGTACCTTCATCCAGATTAGCTTCCTTGTCCTTGTTAGCTTGAAGAGCATAGAAACGGTTCCTCTTTGGAGCATCAAGATCCGGGCCACTAAGAGACGCTTGCTTGGCCTCCCTTCCTCTAGCCGTAAGAGTAGGACAATATTTCACCTTATGATCATTTTTCCCACAACCATAGCACCCATTCATACCATCTAGGCACTTCCCATAGTGTCTCTTGCCACAAGTGGTGCAAGTAGGTTTAGTTCTCTTGGTTAAATTTAGGAGCACTTGTAGAATCTTGCTTTTGGACCCTTCTTCTTGAACCTAGGTTGACCTTGCTCATTAGATCTACCCCTCTTCAAATACCTATTCACCCTCTTAAGTTTGGACTGCTCAATGGATTGAGCATACACCATGAGCCTAGAAATGTTCATGTCATTACGGAGCATTGCCGTATGGCACTCTTCCTTGACTAGGTCGGATACACCGGTCACAAACCTACTCATCTCATCTCTAGGGTTGGACACCAAGGATGGAGCATACTTAGATAAGAGAGTAAATTTCAAGGAGTGCTCTTCCACACTCATGCTACCTTGCTTAAGATTTATAAACTCCTCAACCTTACACTCCCTCTGCTCACAGGAAAAGTACCTATTAAGGAAAGATCATTTAAACTCCTCCCATTCTATAGGACCCGCTTCAACCGGCCTATTGTATTTCCATTGTGTGAACCACAGTTGGGCAACATCCTTGAGTTGATAGGAAGCCAACTCCACTTTCTCCCTAGAGTTTACCCTCATAGCATGGACTATCTTATAAACTTCATCTAGAAACTCTTGGGGATCCTATCCCAGTTTAGAGCCAAGAAAAGTTGGAGGACTCATTCTCACATAGTGTCTCAACCTTGAGACCATGGTACTCTCATTAGCATTCACCCTAGGCCCCACATCTCGGTTAGATTAAACCATCATGACTTGAGCGAGAGTTAGAAAATCCACCCTAATATCTTCATTGGTCATGTCCGGGGGAACCACTGGAACTTGATTTCCTTGGTTGCCTTGAGTAACTTAGTCACCTTGAAGACCTTGGGGAGGAACTCCCTCGTTCACAATTTCCTCTTCCATCCTTCTTGGGTTAGCCCTTGTATTCATATCCTATAAACAAAAGAGAAGAGTTAGGAAAAAGAACATCTATAAAACTAAACTCTAAGGTACGACTTCAAGAATATGAAACAATTGTTACTTTCTAACGTCATATAGCCTCTCGCTCATAGATGTGTCACGACTCACACAGATGAACAAGACTTTACTAGATGTGCCTTGTGAGACTTGGATCCTGAAAACCATTTCCAATACCTGGATCTGATACCATGTTAGTAACAACCCGAGAGCACCCCCTAGTCGTAACACGGCATACCCGACCCCGAAGGGGTCTTATATAAGCCTCATAGTCATTCATTGCATTCAATAATGAAAATAGTGCAAAATTAATTCTTTTATATTTAAAACCATATGAATCTAAACATTCAATACTAACAGAAATCTTTCAAAAGACACAGCGGAAGACTAAGTCTCACATGGCCATCTTAACAAGGTACTTGAAAACTAAAGTAGGGACACGACCCATAACAATCAAAAACACTTAAATTGTCTATTACATAAATAAAAGGGAAACTTCAAAAAGACACGTGTCCTCGGTCAATGAGGACATACCACTCTTAGCCTTGGAGAAGACTCAATCCAAGCTCTTCAATCTAGATGAAAGCAATCACTTACCGGAACCTACAATTGTAGTTAAAAAGGTAGAACATATGTTAGCACACAAAATGTACTAAGTATGATGACCATGCAAAAACATTCTTTAAAACGGACATTTTAGTTAGAAACCATGCATTATGCCACCTTTTTAGAAACATCATGTATAATAGCATACAAGGAATACAAGACAAGTAACAACATCATACAAGTCATAATATCACACCTTGACAATATCAACATTAAAACCTTTACCTTTACCTTCACCTTAGACCTCCACTTGTAAATGACCCCTATGTTATACCTAGTTCAATACCTGGATGACGTCCCATACCACCATCCATACCAAGGCACAACATTAAGGCCACCAAGAGTGAACTTATCATTCCTTCCCTTTCACCTTTACATAATATCCATACAAAAGAGACATATCATTTCATAAGGCAATACAAGGGAAAAATAACTCATAATATAACCCAAGTACATCATGCATATCATAATAAGCATTTAAGAGCCCACATTCTATAATAACTTCATTTAGGACACATTCATGTCATAGCCATTAGGATTTACAGAAACTCACTACGACCCACTCAAAGCCTACTCATGCAATTATAGGTATCATCCCATACTACTACCAATACTTTGTAGAACCTATCAAGGAACCACAATGAAATCTCACATGATGGGAAGTAAGCATTAACCTACATAGACCATGAGAACTTGTCATGGAATCTGGTGTTATAAGTCCCCACACCGTAAAGAGGTGGGCTACTAGCCTAAGGAAGATCGGTTCGTATAGCTTAGGTGGATCCACTAGCTATACCTATGTGGGCACACAATTTATGGGATAAGGTAGACGATCATTGAAACGCATGCCTAACTTTGGGGGAGTTTCCATTTAACCAAATCCACTCGATGCTTAGCCTACGTTCCCATAAAATAGTTCATTACTTTGACATTAACACATATGAGAGGTGCCATTGGCCTACCGACTCCAACTGATTCATTAACACATGAAAGGGTGTCTTAAGCCTACCGATTCAAGGTACATTTAGGAAAGCTCATTAACACCTCTTGAAGGGGTACCATAGGCCTACCGTTTTAAGGCTCATAATTAACCTTCATTAGTGGAAGGGTGCCCTAGGCCTACCATTTCCAAGGTTCATTACTAACATGTGTAGAAGGGTGCTACTAACCTACCGATACAAGGATTTAACAATCAACAATACACTCATTTATACAAGAAGAGGATGCATAAGCTATACCAATTCGAGATATACCATATGTTGAAGAACCCTTCATATTCTATAATCCATATTCATAAGTGTCACATTGAAAAAATAGTCTTTCAATAATAACACATTTACATTTAAAATATGATCACAATAGCTTCATTGAACTCCCATTCATACATAAAATATTATGATAACACTTCAACTTAGCATCCTATTCCTTCAAGGCCATGATCACAACGTACATAATAATGAAACACCTTCATATTTCAAGTGGATCAACAATTCAAACACAATTCTATAATAACATGTAATTAGGTCAAAGTGCCCTTTCAAAGCCATAATCACAAGTCCTCAATTCACCAACAATTCATCATAATTAAGCACATATAATGATACAATTAAACAATCTAAATCAATCTAAGCATAAATCCACCATCACCCATTCATAATCTATAAACCCAATTCATAAGTCATAAATTAGAATATAGAAGAATCATGAATTCAAGGAGAAACATCATCTTAAATTACCAATTAAACATCAATATAATCATAATATGACCTTATTAAACCTTTAAAATCATTTGGAGAGAGAACCCATGAGATTGAGTTAAACCTTTGAAATTTCATGAACTTTGAAAAGCTTTGAAAACTCTTTCGAAATTGACTCTAGGGTGAAGACTAACCCTAGATGAAGGATCACCACACCTTTTGCTAAGATTACCCCATGAAATTTGATCAAGAAATCTTGAATCCAAACCCTAGCTCCCACTTCTTCTTCTTTCTTGAGTTTTGAGAGAGAAATATTGAGAGAGAAGAACTTTGGGGTTTTGATTTGGGTGTTTTTATTTATGAGGGGAAACTATATATATATATGATATATATCTATTTAAAAAAACCCCACATCAATACAACTTAAATAAGAATTTACCAAAAACACCCTCATTTAGGCAGCCCCATCAGTGACCAAGGTCACTTGTACGGACCGTGAAGGGGGACCATGGCCCGTGGTCGCACCCGTGGTCCCTAGGCAGTAGATCCCTCGACCTTGCTAAACCTACACATGTCCAAGTAATCTTCAAGGCCACTTCTACAGACCGTGGTCAAGACAGTTGGCTGTGAAGTGGTCTGTGGAACTTGGGCAGTAGTTTAGCCATGTTGCTTTGCCTGCCATGCCACCAAGTGACCTTCACGACCACTTCTACGGACAATAGTCATGACCACTGGCCGTGAAGTGGTCCGTGGTTATGGGGCAGTGCTTGTCTAAGGTTGGGCAGCCTTTGCCTTTTGCTTAAGTATTGCCCCCCTTGGCTTGGCACACACCCTTGCAACCCTTAACCAACACACCAAAGGCCTTTCATCATGGAGTCTAACACGTATTTTGACGTTGACTCGCTAAACTCTTTCAAAGAAGGCATCATTACACAACATGAAACCTCATTTCAAGATCAATAGAAAGTCATTAGGCTCTAGTTTCAGTAGTTCATTTTTAGGGTCGTTACAATACCGCTGCCAGTGGGATTTGACCCAAACTCATTTAGTTGGGTTTTATACTGATTTGTGATTGTTAAACACCTAGAGTTGGATGAGTGTGCTTGAAATGTTAAATGAAAATGTCACCGCTGCCGGGGAGTGGTGTTGTTTGAAATTCTTTTGGTGAAGTCGAATTGTGTTTTTCTTAGTTATAGTTGAATCTACTTATTTTTGTTTTTGGTTTTTGTGTTTCTTATGTTAAACAAAGGAAATGTGCGTAAATGGTAGCAATGGTAGTCAAGTGGCCCACTAAGATGATATCGTGAACCTCAACGATGTCAATGACCCGAGTAGTAATGACCCAGTCCAAATGGGTGGTGTTGGGCCATTATTTCCAAGTGCGTTTTCCCCCTCATTTGAAGATGATTGCTCTTCAGGATGATATCAAAAGTTTCAAGCACTTAGAGGGTGAGCCAATCGACGAGACTTGGCTGAGGCTCAAAAAGATATTGTTGCAATGCCCAACTCATGTATTGCATAATAAGTTGTTGATGCAATACTTCTATAGAAGTCTTGATTCGGTGAACAAAAGAGTTGATTATCAACTTGTTCCAGGTGGTATAATGCAACAACGTTATGAAGTAACTTCCCAACTCCTTGATGGCATTACAAAATTAACAGGGCGTGGTACACTCGTGGGGACCAAGTCTCTCCTCTCAACTTTCGAATGACAAAGGAGAAAATCGAAAAAGATCAAGAGAGAGACCAAAACAAGGCAAAAATGATGACCACGGTGGACATCTTAGATAAAAATATCATGGGTGTTGGAACGAAGAGTGTTAATGTTGTGGGTGTTTATGGGGTAAACCCCGATGAAGCCAATTTGAAGCATTGTACAATGAGGAAGCGAACTTCCTAGCCAACCAAGGAGGAGGTTATCATGATAACTACTCAAGATAGGGTGGAAACCAAGGTTGGAATAGATATGAGGGATGCATAGACCGTCATAGAGATTGGCGTGATCGTAATGACACTTTGAATTAAAGAGAAGGGGAGAAGAATAGGTATGTTCCTCTCCAGTAGCGTCAAAAGCCTAAAGATTCTGAGGGTGGCTAGACTGCGGATATGCTCTCACGCATTCTCAACAAGGTTAAAGGATCCGATAAATTTTTGAAGGAAATGAAGGACGATGTAGCGACTCTCAACTAGACGGTGATATCTTATTCTATCTCTATCAAGTTATTGGAGACCCAAATGGGTCAAATTTCTTCACATCTTAACCCAAGACAACAAGAGGGGCTGCCTAGAAATACTATGGAAAACCCCAAGAATGAAGCTTGAATGGGTACATGCGTTGTGCCACGACGTTAACTAAGGTGCTTCTTGGGAGGCAACCCAAGTTTTTAATGCTTTGTATTTGATTTTGAATAACGGGTGTAGATTATGCAGGTTGAAAAGTGGAATGTGTTTGAGAAATACAGATTGGTGAGCCAAGAGTCTAGTCGACGACTCACCGAAGAGGTAGGCAAGCCCGACTTGGACCATTTTTGGACCCACAAAAATATGGAGTGGGAACTGTAAAACTCGGCGGGCCAATGACTGAATCGGCGACTCATAGAACAAGTAAGCGATCTCAATGTTGTCCACCATTTGGACCTTCCAATTAACTGGAGGTCCTGTAAAAATCGGCGAATCACCGAGTGGTTCGGAATGGTCGACCAATACCACCAAATGGGCCGCAAACTAAAAGGTTTTAAAAGGCCAAACAGTTTAAATTTTCCATATCTTTTGGATTCTCCTATTTTTAACTTCGTACCCTCTCACTCGCACACTAGATTTTCAATAGTTTCCCAATTTTATCACTTTTTGTTTGTTGATCTCGTGCTCAGAAGTGTATTACATTACCGCCTAGCATCTCAAATTCTTCATTCAGCTTAAAGGTTGGTTTTCCAAACCATAAACTCTTGCTTAGCTATTGGACTCGAATGTAGTTGGTAAAATTTGTTGTTGTGTGTTGGGCCTACGTTGAAATTGTATTTGATGTGTTAGTTTGCTCGTTTTAGTTTCAAAATTGTGCCTAATTTCTTAAAATGTTAATTTCCTAAGTTTTGTGCATTAAAATTGATCATAAATTGTTGGGTTGAGGTTAATTTATGTTAGGTCTAGTTTGGTGAAGTCTGAGTAACCCCCAATTGTGCTAAATGACGTACTTTACCGAATGATGGAGCGTTTGACGTCATTGTTAAGGGAAAAAGTCATCAAATGACAAATTTTGGCAAAACTGAGGGAAGTCTGAGTATCCCGAAAGCATGGGTCAATTGGGTCTGGGCCTAATTTCATAAGTGTGTAGTTTGATTTTGATTTCGGGGACTACGAGCTTGAATTTGTGAAGCGGGGTTGAAACTTGGCACGTTGGGCAGCTTGGCGAGCTAGGTCAAGCTCGCCGAACTGCTCGGCCGTTCGCAAAAGTCCTCCTTGATTGCCTTTAATTTCATGAGTTGGCTTTGTTAGAGTCTGTAACTTTCGACGGGAAGCCTGAGCTCACCGCGTTCACTCATCGACTTGCCGAAAGGTTCCCTAAAACACTGTAAAAACCAGTGGGCTAGTCTGAGCTCACCGAGTGATATCTGTTATTGTCGAAAGGATCTGGACATAGCCAACCGACCATTTTTTTTGAAATTTTCATGCCAGTCCTTTCGTCGAGCCAGATCTGGCTAACCAAAGTTACTCAGTGACTCACCGATTAGTTCGGCGAGCCTTAGTGCAACCTGAATTGTGAGATTTTTCTTGAATTATTTCTAACTCTTTCCGATTAGTTTTGCAGATATGACTAGGAGCCTAGGACCAACTGGGACGAGAGTGGAATGCCACCCCACAAACGAGCAGGTGGTATCATAATTAACGAGGGAGGAGCTACTATTTCTAAAAATAGAAAGAAATCATCTCCGAAGGGAGGCAAGGGCAAGGGAAAAACACCCGTAGCTGAGAGACCAGAGCATAACTCCGGCAGTGATGAAGATTTTGTTAATTCTCAGGCCTGAATCTCCGATCCTGAGGATTACCAACCACTTCAGACCTGGCGAGCTGAGATTCGTGCCAGAGTTCGTCATGATCTGTCGAGGACCTGGAGTCTACCCCTCCTACTGCTGATATACTGCCATCTCCAGTACAGACGGTAGTTCCAGCACCACCAGTTCAGGGTCTTCCTCCCCATCTACTCAAAAGGGTAAAGCCGAGGGACCTGAGGACCATTCTTGAAGGGAAGAGATTGTCCACAGATGATGTGGTGGACAGGTACCCTCTTGTGTGGGATACACTCTTGTACCACAGGTTCAACTTATTCACCAGGCCCCGTGGCCCATACATTCCCACCTGGGTCCGCGAGTTCTACACTGCATACAGTGACTTAGTACCCCAAGGGAAGAAGAAGGCTAGTGCCTTCAGACCGGTAGAGTATGTGGTAGTTCAGGGGAAGATAGTGGGATGCATCAACGATCATATTAGTGTTGCACTTGACAGAGCTACATGGTTTGAGCATGATTACGAGGGAATAACTACAACACAAAATCTAGATGACCTAAAGGGCTGGCTTTCTTACCTCATTTCTGATACCACCCCGAGGTAGATTGAGACCAGCGCCCCAATTGAGAAGAAGGACTTGAATATAATAGCTCGGTATTGGTTTGGGTTTATCAGCAGTTCTATCATGCCCTCACAGAATGAGTCCATCCTTCATCAACCAAAGACAGCCTATCTCGGATCCATCATCTCCATGAAACGACTCAACTTAGGAGTGATAATAGAGTAGGAGATGGCCATGTGGGCCGAACAGCGCTAGACGTCCCTACCATTCCCAGTGGTTATTACAGAGCTATGTCTGCAGGTTGGAGTTCCTCTTGACATGAAGAGGGACATTGAGGTCACACCCACATCCTCCATAGACATCCGGTGCATTGAGGCCGAGTACACACGGGATGAGGCGTATAGGAGGTTGATGTGGAATCCATACCTGCAGAGGCATCTTTGCCTACTCCGGCCTCCGAGCCTTCAAGTACACCCACTACCACTTTGTCCCAGGCCCCAGGTTCTTCTGCTACTTCCCATCGTACCAGTATCACTCACGCCACGCTCCTCAAGATGGGGTACCTAGCTTATTCTGCCGATGTGTGAGTTTCCCGTCTAGAGGCAGAGGTGCCCTGGATGATTGAGTGGTCTATTTCATCTATTTTGACATCCCTCCCGACATCGATTGATGCTCTCACGACAAGAGTGGAGACTTGTGAGAGAGGACACAGAGTTACTTACGAGGTTACAACTTTGAAAGTTGAGGTTTTTGATTTACAGAAGGATGTGGACTATCAGAAGTCCACATACTTCACTTCACTGCTTGATTCAACTGAGGCTTCAGGTGTTCCGGCCAATTCTGATATGCGTCTGGCTACCACCAGAGATGAGCCTATGCATGATGTGGTTGCTGCTGAGTCAGAGACGAAGACGGATGAGAAGCAACTTGATGCTTAGGAGGCAACCATCTATGAGGACCTTACTTATTTATAGGAGATGATAGTACAGTCACTCATTCAGATATCGCAGATAGAAGCGTCCATCGATGGATCTAGTGTAGCCAATGTCGTTGTTACCCCGAGCACTGATGCCCCGACTGACGGAGCGACTTATTAGATAGGATCATTCTTTACCTCCATCTATATAGTATTTATTGACTTTTGGTTGTTTTAGGTGCATTTGAGGTTGACTACTTTTCTTTTGTGGGTGTGGTGAGGTATTTCCATACATACCTCTAATGAATATATTTTGTATATATATATATATTGGGTTTTGTGTTTTAATTTTATTTTGATTCTATCTTGTGGATATTTGAGCTTGTGGCTCCTTATTTTGAATGGAAATGGTTTTTCACCCATTTTGAAAATTTTGTGCCACCTCTTTTGTGTGTGATTGTGGTTGTTCTTGTGCAAATTTGAGTATCACTTATGATCAATACGGATGACTTAAATAGTGCTCTTAATTCAATTAAATGAACTCGCGGTTATGATGAGGCCAAATGAAGTTGCATAGTCAATACGTAGACTTTTTGCATCTCGTTGTGACTAGTCGGTTATCGAATGGAGTATCTTGTGATGAAAATTGCATACTAACTCGAATGAGTCTCATTTGATATTGGTGTCAATGCCTTGTTGTAGCACCCCGTAATTTATTGAGTTGAACTAGTGAGTTCTAGAGCCTTTTGTAAGAGTTTTGGAGTGTCGTATGAGGGTTAAAACTTATAAAAATGGTTTCCGTACTTAGAATAGGGGTCTTAGGGGTTAAACGTCAGGGTACGACTCTCCAAGGACCACCCAAGGGGTCTTTGAGGAGGACCCCAAAGCAGTCTCTACATCTGGAAAATATTGGTGAACCACGGATGGCCAACCACGGCCAATAGACCAGACCACGCCCTGTAGGTCATGGGCGTATGTCAAGGCCTGTTGAGGCCTGAAACTTCAGGCCTGTTGAGGCCTGAAACTTCAGGCCTTAGTCCCTAACCATGAGACCAAACGATGGCCAGTAGACCCATCCACGGTCCGTGGATGGGTGGGCGTAGGTGCTGCCAGATTTTGACATTTTTAGTCTTAGTTAGGTGTTTGGGAATTAATTAGGGGTTAAGAAAGGTCGGTTAGTTAATTAATTAATCACCTATACAATATAATAAGACCCTAAACTAAGTCATTTAATCATTATAACCCAAGACCCCAAATCAAAACCCAACCATTCTTCTCTCCAAGCATTTTTTCTCTATAACCTCCATTGAAGAACAAAGAAAGAGATCAAGAAAATCTTGAATGAAGGAGCTTTTCCATATGAATTTGGAAGGATTGTACACCTAAGGTATGGGAGTTCTTCATCCTTGGGAAGCTATCACCCAAGGAGCCCTTTAAAAAGTTTTTAAGTGCATTCTAGAAAACTCAATTAGCTAGGGTTTCAACTCAACTCCATGGATTCCATTTAAATCGGATTTTAAAGGTTGAATTAGGTTTGTTTATGAATGTATGATTGATTTTATATGACTTTAACTCGAAATCCTTCAAGAATCCATGAGACCCCCTACCCTAGCTATGGTTCTTCTTTACATTACGTGATGGTTTTGCAAGTTGGTCCAATTGATTGGATGAGAGTTAATTATGATTAAATTACATGATCTAAGTATGATTTTACATGTATACTTGATTAACCTAAGATTTATAAGGTGAATTGATATAGTCTAGGGTTGTGCCATGAAAGAGTCTAGTTGAGGGTTTAAATGAGATCCTCCAAGAATGATGAATTTCTTGATGTAATGCTTTAGATTAGATCCCCTTAACATGAATTTCTTATGATTGAATCTTGTAGACATGAATAAACTTGATTAGGTGTTACATGATGAATCATCGTTGAGTAGTATTGAGATTTAGTTTACTTGATGCTATATGACTATAATTGAGTAAGAATGAAGCATGTGGTTAGTCTACCTTGAGAATTAGGTTTACATGATGACCATGTGAGATTATTCTTGATATTAATGCTCATACTATGAAGATGATTCGTAAGGCTTTGAAGGTAAAAGCTAAAGGGAATGAACTATGAATATTGATACTTTAAAGAAGAAAGCTATTATGCATGTTGAATTGTATAAGGTACTATTGTGGAAGGACTTTACCCACATGACCTACAATGTGAGTATATGAGCTTATACATGCAAATGAATGAACTATTTAAATTATGATTATATACATGTCTATTATGACAAATTTTAGATGTGTTGATTTACATGGTTTATGATGCATGAATGCAATTTATGTGAATGATGCATGATTGTGATATTATGTACATACTTATGAAAACTTTGAGAGGGAAGTGTCTATGATGATAATGTTGTTGTTGTGTCATTCCAAGGGAAATTATACACACACACACTCCATGCATAAACATGATTATGATGTATCAATGGTGTTAATTGAAAGTATAGTTCTCATATGCACCTTTACAAATTATTATGCATGAAATGTACATGACCGTGATGATCCTATTGTGTTGATTGAAAGTCCATTCTCATGAGAACACATGATCTTGGTGTGAAAGTTATTCTCACATACTAATGTTGATTCTAAGGTTGAAAGTACATTTTCACTTTGAGGAAAAGGCCTTTCCGTCAATGCAATAGGTTGGGTCGTCTAAACTAAACTCATGAGTTGGAAGCCCTTCCGCTAATGCAATAGGGCGGGTTTCTAGAAGTAATATCCATATCCCATAACTATGTGCCCACATAGGACTTAGCTAGAGGATTCACCTTATAGCTATACATTTAGTTCTACCTTAGGTAAGTAGGACACCTTCTTTCTGTGTGGGTTACACGACACCGGATTACATGTAGCTCACATGATCTATGTCGGTTATGGCTACTTTTCCCTATATAATAAAGACAATTAACGAGACATGAACTATACTATGACTTTTTGGTGAGTTTCACTTAGTAGGAGTGGTGGTATGGGACTTCACTTCCACATTGCACAAGTAGACTTAATAGGATGTCATGGGATGGTTCCTTTATATATTAATGAGACATGAATATATGCATATATGTTGAATGGTTAGTTGCGATGAATGACTTTCCTTATAAGTCAAGTAATGTACCTAACTATTTCCTTATTTGTAGCTAGTGCTTATGATGAGGTCTAAAGATGAAATGTATGACTAAAGTAGCTTCAAAGGAATACTTAGTAGGTTTGGTATTATGGGATGCCGACCATATATTGCACAAGTGTTTCTTAAGGGTTGCTTATGTGATGATTAATTTATGATGAGATGATCTTGGTATTTGACTTTGTATCAGGTTATGAGGGGAGGCTATGTATTTTGAAGATTGTGATATGTATTATGTTGATGTTGGAGACTATTCTTGTTGTTATAATGATATCTCTCATGTTATGATGAAATGTATGTGAGTTGCTTGATTAGTTGCATTCTCCAACTATTTCAAAGATGATGTTAAAAAATGGCATATAACATGATTTCAAATGAAATGTCCCTTTTTATGCATGTTTTAAGGTTTTTGTGCATGGCTTCCATACTTAGTACTTTTTGTGCTAACCCCATCTTTCCACATTTTCTATAAGTGTAGGCTTTGGAGATAATGGATTCCATCCTCGTGACTATGTTCATAGGAGATCAAGAAGAAGAAGATTGGTGAGTCCTCATTGTATTCGAGGGCTTAACCATACGTCATTTATGTCTACCTTTTATGTTTTATACTTTTTGTAAGGGCTATGTCCTAAGATTTTATTTCAAGAGTTTCATTCCAAATATAATAGATGGTTTGAGACATAGTGTCATAGATTCTCTTTCATTTTATAAGAGACTTCAATTGTAAATAAAAGTTTTAAATCTCGTACTATTTTCCTATGCTCTTATGTTCAAGATATGCTATGAGGCTTGTATGCGACTCCTTCGGGGTCAAGTACGCCGTGTTACATCTAGGGGGTACCCCTGGGTCTTTACAAATGTGGTATCAGAACATAAGATTTTTGGGATGGTTTTTAGGATGTCTCAAACCACATCTAGTAGAGTCTTGTTCATAAATGTGAAGCGCGCCACATTTTATGAATAGGAGGCTATTGGATGTTAGCATAAATTCACTTTTTTATTCTTTGAGTCGTGCGATATAGTTTAACCTTATAGGGTCTTTCTTGTAATCCTTATCCGGTGATCTACAAAATATGACTACTCAAGGAGCTTGCACCGGTGGGTTTGAAAAATACTATGATGATCAAGGAGCTTCTCCTTAAGATCTTCAAGTTCCTATTGACTTAATGTCGAATGAGAGGATTAGGTATGGTTTTCATTGGTTGACTCAAGTCGGGATAGAGATTCCAAATAGCTATGGGTGAAAGATGGAGGAAAATCCTCTAGATTTTATAGAGAAGGTCTCTAAGGTGTTGAAATTTGTAGGAGTAACACCGGTAGAGAAAGAAGAATTGACCGCTAACCAATTGAAGGATGTTGCTCTAATGTGGTTTAGTCAAAGCTCTTCCAATATTCCCCCTAATTTCACCAAAAGAAGGTGTCTACCCCCAAAGTATCATGGCGTGAGTGGTAGTGGATCTTATGTGATTAGGACTACTTGTGCTAGGTGTGGAAAGATACATAATGGTAAGTGTCTAGCCGGTACAAAGGGTTGTTATGGTTGTGGTGGAAGTGGCCACCTAATAAGAAGTTACCCAATACTTATGGCTAGAGGAAGAGAGATGAAGAAAATTAGGACTGATGCTCTTCAAGCTAGAGGTGAACAAGAGTGTCCTTCTAAGGTGGCTACCGATATATGTTTTATGCTTACCTCTATTCCGGTAGTACTTTTCTTTTGTGACTTGATAAATTGGATATGTTGCACTTTTGTGTTGTCGTTAGTATTCGTGGGTTTAATTATGGCCATATGTGTTGGTTAGTATAATCCAACTTAGCCATGATGAGTTTTGAGGGATGTTGAGTGAGTAAACACCTTTAAAAGAGGATAGGAGTGTAATGCTCCATGGTTTAGAATTACCTTGAGTGATGAGTGTGAAGGTTTAGTCATGACTTTCTCCGACCTTAGAATTCCTATCGAAAGCATGTATCCAACTATTTATCTCAATTTGTATTGCGGTCACACCCCAAGAACTCTTCCCCATACTTGATTTCTTGGTATTGTTGTTGTTTTTACTTACTAGTGACAAAACCCCCATTGATATTTGACACTTTTGTGTCCCCCTTTGATTTACAATGCGTTTAATCGTTAATGTCTTTAGCTACGACTAGTTAGAACTAAATTTTATTTTCCTATTAATTCTTAAGACCACTCCTTTGGGACACGACCCCAACCCTTGGTTGGATTACTATACTATCACACGATTGTAGACACTCATAATGGAAGTTGTGTCATTCATTACATGAATAGAGAAATTCTAAATCATCAAAATGGCGCCGCTGCCGGGGAGTGATGTTCCTTGAGATTTCTTTGATTAGTAAAACTTTCGTTCTTCTTAGGTGTAGTTTACTAACCTTCTTTTTAGTTTTGTTCTCTTTAAATTTGTTGGTGTAGGTAGGTTCCCAAAAGATGGACGTTGGGCATGTGGGCAACTCAGCTGAGTCGAACTAAGAAGTCAAGAGAGACTTCTAGGTAACCGCACTGGTAACTCAGCTGAATGAGTTGGCCACCAGAATAACTGAGACGGAAAACCAATGCAAGAGTCCTGGCAGGTACATACCTCCTCACAAGAGGAAGCAGTCGAGAGATAGGGAGAACAATCACGTCGAGGACAGACTCAAAATCATTCTTCAAAAAGTCACGGAACAGGATCGACTGTTCGAAGAGATGACGGAGAGTATTGCAGTGTTGAACCAAATGGTTGGCTCTCATTCTAGATCAATCTAACTAATCAGGACACTCTTGAATTATGCGGTGCCTCCTCTTCACTCAAACGAACTATTGGGGTTACCTAGTGACACTAGGGCAAACCCAACAAATCGGGAGTGAGTAAGGATTCGCATCGAGCCATGACATTAAATAAGGCGCTTCTTGGGAGGCAATCCAAGGTTTTAAATGCTTACATTTTCTTTTACAAATAATGGTGTGTTAGTGGTGCATGTATGAATGAGGAAAACTGATAATAAATGCAAATTGGCTATAGCGGACCGCTGAACAGGTCGGTGTGCCACCGATTAGGTTGGTGATCTCAACTTAGACTGCCATCTTGCTCCAAAGAAATTGACAAGTGTGTAACAATCGGTGGAACAAGGGACCACTTGGCGATTCACCGAGTGGATCGGCGATCGCAACTAACATCGCTGAACTAGAGCGAATTGAATGGTTTATAATGGCCAAAGGTCCAAATTTTTTAAATCTCTCACTTTTCCTCGCTCACAAGTCTCCTAACTTCGCACTAAGGTAGCATTTTCTTTAATTTAGCATTACTCTAGCTTTTTAGTTTGGGAATTGTGCTCGGAACTGGAATACATTGCCGCCTAGCTTTTCAAATCGAATTTAATTGACATTGAAGGTTAGTTTTTTTTTCCCATATATACATTTGAATGTTTTTGTACTCATTTGCGATAATTATCTCTTAGTGATGTGTGATGGGCCTCTCTGATAGGATTACAATGATTATATGCGTACTTTAACTCCAAAAACCTGTCTGTGTTAACTGATTGTCGAATGTTCATAATCTAAGTGCTTTAAAATGAGTTGGGTTATGATCGCATGTTGTTCTAATTGATTGGGTGAAGTCTGAGTAGCCCTTGTCTGTGCTGAATGTCAAACATTTGCTCAATGATAGAAAGGGTGACACCGCTCTTAAGAGCAAACATCGTCATATGTCCAAATGCGGCAAGTCCGGGAAAAATCTGAGTGTTTAGGGGTGATGGGTAGTATGGGTCTCGTTAGAATTTAGTTATTGCATGCTTTGATTTTGATTTTGGGGTTTGTGAGATTAAATTTGAGAAAATTGATTGAAAATAGGAACGTTGAACGATTCGGCGAGCTGGGTCGAGCTCGCCGAGTCGTTCGACGGTTCGCCAAATGTCTCCATCTCGCCCTTAATACCAGGTTAAGATGGATGAGACTGTAAATTTTTTTGAGAAGCCATGGGTCGCCGAACGTACTCGGTGACCCACCAAAAGTAATATTGATCGCCTTTCATATGCTACTCCTTAGATCCTTATGCACTGTAACTTTCGGCGGACAAACCCTCGCTCACCGAAAGTATCTGGTGAATCGCCGAAAGTATCCGGCGAATCACCAAAAGGACTTTCCTACCGCCGACTTACCTTAATTATTTAGCCAACCTCATCGGCGCGCCAGACTTGGCTCGCCAAAGTGGTTCGGTTAATCGCCGACGGGATCGACGTGTTTTTCTACAACAAGATTTGTTGTACTAGAGAGTGATTGTGTTTTCTTAACTTCTCTCCATCTTTTGCAGATATTGTTCGCACCAACTTAACTGACCAACCACAGAAAAAACACTAAAGGCATTACAATCAATGAAGGAGGGTCAAATCCTCCAAAGAGGAGAGGGGATAACCTCCGGCCGGGATACAAAGGTAAGAGGAAGAAACATATAGCTAAAAAATCAATAGCTATTGAGCTATATTTTGATAAACCAGAGGATGAACAACCTCTGATTAATCGAAGGGACGCACTCCAGACCAGATCTCAACACACAACAACTAGTACTCCCTCAGCTGCCTCTCCTCCAAATACAGACTCAGTGACTTCCCAGGCACCCTCAGTAACTTCTGCACTTCCTATAGTTCCCCCACCGAGGCTGTTAAACAGACTGAAAGGTGATGGATTATGAACCATTCGAGAATAAAAGCTACTATCTGTGGAGGGTTTGGAAGGTAAGCACGCAGGTGCTTGACACACTCAGATACCATGAGTTGGAGCAGTACACTAGGCCACGGGGTCCTTACATCCCTTCCTGGGTCTGGGAATCCTACGTAGCCTATGGATAATTGGTCCAAATAATAAGAAGAAGGTTGGCGAGTTCTGACTGGTGAAGTCGGTTATGGTTCAAGAAGAGGATGTGGAGTGTCACAGAGGGCATATTAATTTTGTATTGGGTCGACCGCTGTACTCGGTACTGCCCTACCAAGACTTGCCTATTGCTCCATCCCTGGATGACTTAAAAGGGCTAGTTAGCTCCAATGATCTCGAACACCACCCCGAGGTGGATGGGGGCAGGAGCTCTGATTGAGAATAGGGATATGAACATTGCCTCCCGGTACTGGTTTGGCTTCATAACCAACACTATCATTCCATCATAGAACGAGTCCATTCTGCGTCATCCTAAGGCAGCTTTCGTTGGTTCTATCATTGCTAGGAGGCGGATCGACTTGGGACTACTAGTTTTACAAGAGATGGCTATTAGAGCCAAACAGACACAGACATCTCTATCTTTCCTTGTCCTGATCACTGAGTTATGCCGGCGTGCCAGACTACCCCGTGATCCTGCTAGCGTTATAGAGGTTACCCCATCTTCCTCCAATGATATTCGGTGTATAGAGGTCGAGTTCACACGAGAGGAGGCTGATGGAAGGAGAGGAGCTCCAACAGATATTTCTCCAGAGGTCGATGTTGACTCATTACCAACAGAAGAACCTTCGTCTACTCCGTCCTCGGAGTCTTCAGGTATACCTGCCCCTTCTTTTCAGACCCCAGGTCCCTCCTCTTCTTCTCAGCCTAGCAGGGTCACTCATGCTATGATCCTGAAGATGGGGCGACTAGCCTATTCAGCAGATGTGAGGGCGATGCGATTGGAGAGATCCATCCCACTAATGATTGATAGTGCCATATTGACTGCATTGACCCCTACTAGGACCACAATTGATTATATGACTGCCATAGTCATTGCTTGCAAGAACAGATAGGGGGAGACAACCAGAGGTTTCAACATTAAAAGCTGAAATAGCAGAGTGGAAGACGGATGTGGCATATTTGAAGGCTACCGACTTTACTATACTGACACAGAGAGCGGATGATGAGGATGCTCTTGAGACCTCAGGGATATCTCCAGCTACTACCAGAGATGTACAGAGGGATGATGTAGGGCATGCAGAGTCGGATGCAGCAATTGAAGAGGAGTTGATATTTGTGAATGCTGAAGAGACACATGAGAGTAGAGAGGAGGGCATTTTCAGAGACTTGCCAGATTTTATAGGAGCGGTTGTGCAGCCGATGATCCAGACATCGTCGATTGAGATGTCCACAGCAGCTCCCAGTGGATCTGGCATTTCTATTCTGTCTTAGGCTACTTTGGGCACTGATTCCAATGCACAGACTGGTACACCAACCACTGAAACTCTGAAAGGGAGAGAGACTGCATAGACAGGACCTTTCTTTACCTCCCTCTTTATCTTATTATACTTTTACTTTTGAACACTCTTATTTGCATTTACAGACAAATACTTTTTATTTGTGGTGGGGTGAGGCCCACCTTTTTTGCTTGTTTTGGATATTCGTGTTTTTTGTATATTTGGGTTCAATTTTTAATTGTTTTATAAAAAAAAATTTGTGGATGTTTTAGCTCACGGCTCCTCTTTTTTTCAATTTTGACCTTTCCAAAAGGAGAAAAAAAATTACCACGGCTTGTGTTAAAAGTGGTTGTTCTTTTGCAAAATTTAAGTCTCGGTTTTGATCAATACTGATGATTTGAATGGTGCTCCCAATCAAACGAACATGAATGTGCGGCTACGATGAGGCCAAATGAAGTTGCATAAACAATATGTGAACTCTTTGCATTTTGTTGTGCTTAGCCATTTATCAAATTGATTATCTTGTAATGACCATTGCACACTAGAGAACGTGTGTAGTCTTGTTTGAATTAAGTGTCGATGCCTTGCGCGGTTAGCTTACTTTGAACTATGCATGAATAAAACCTAGAATTTGCCCCGTTAGTCTGATTGATTTAGAAAGGTGTACTCTTGAGATGATCTTACGAAACTTTAAAGAGTGTGAGCCAAATTTTACATATACTGCTTTTGTGACCTACCCGTGAGCGTGTGTAACTTTTTTGAACACCCTTGAGCCTTAACTTTCTTTGAAAGAAACTTGATGCACCCTACACCTTACTTGACCAACTACCTATAGTACTCTTTAGTGGTTTAGTGAATAGCCAACTTAGGCCAAAATCCTAAGTTGGGGGTGTGGTGAAAAGGAAAAGTAGAAGTCAAGAAGTGCAAGAAAAAGTCTCTCTAAACCATGGTTTTGCAAAACAAAATGGAAATCCTTCTAAAAGAGAAAAAAGAAGAGAGAATGTATATAATTTTTTAATAAAGATACAAAAGGAGTTGGGTTTACATGGAGAGTGAATGAAAGGATTACTTAGAAGCACTAGAAGAAAAAGTGATAATGGAAGGAAAAAAGACATTTTGAGAACACCACATCTCACGAGGATGAAGAAATCATTGAGCCTAAATGACCGTACCTTTGCACTCAGCCACATTACAAGCCTTGAAAAGACCTTTTTGATCTTGAGTAAGTCAAACTGAAAGTCGATTGAAAAATAAGGGCAAACCTATGGGTAAAAATATGCATTGTGTTCCTCTTTTTAAGTGTGAGTGTTGCATCTGATTCCTGATGTTAAATTGATCA
The DNA here is from genome assembly GCA_029582685.1 of Solanum piurae. Taxonomy (NCBI): domain Eukaryota; kingdom Viridiplantae; phylum Streptophyta; class Magnoliopsida; order Solanales; family Solanaceae; genus Solanum; species Solanum piurae. The sequence goes on along the minus strand of JAJOOO010008308.1, from coordinate 11,082 downwards.
GCCTCTGTGTGTGAATATGGAATCATTCTTTGTGTGAGGGCATTTAGATACTTTCGTTGTGCTTGAACTTACATTAGTTGAAAGTATTGTGAGCATGAGAATATGTGGTAATGGTGTGTCACAACTTGAATCTTTGAGTACACAATTGTATCTTCACATAAGTAGTTTGAAGTCTTGTTGTGTACATTCATGATTGAGTCTTGTGTAGCACTGTTTGAGACACCCTTTTTGAACAACTAAACTTGAGTTTGCTTGAGGACAAGCAAAAGTTTAAGTTGGGCGTGTTGATGAGTCAACAAATTGGACTCATTTAGGGCTACATTTTAATAGAAAGTGTGTTGTCAAATGCTTATATTATCTCAATATCTGATGAAAACCTTTAAGTTTCAGGTATTTGAAGTTTGAAGAAATGCATGGACACTACTTCACAAAAAGGAACGAAAAGTCTGAAAAGAACAAGAAAATGAAGGCCTGAGGATCGCCGAGTTCACTTGGCGAATCGTTGAATGATCTCACTTCGCCTTTTGTTCCAGTGTGTTGAAACCTTAAGGAAAGGATCAAGTCGGCGTAAAAAGAGAGCAGTCGGCACATCGCCGAGAAGTTCCGCGAAGTAGTACTGTGTCGCCCAATGACTCAAAGCACGACGATGCCGAAGGATGGTGCAAGACGGCAATGAACTACACCAAAGGGCGAATGGTTGAGTTGATCGGCGATTGCGACTAATGTTCCCGAGTGATCCGCTACAACACAGATTTTTCAAAACTATAAATACTCGTTTAGAGTTATATCTTAGTATCAAATTTTAGAAAGAGACTTTAGTATCAATTTTTACTTTTTATCTCAAGTTTGTAAGGGTTTGAAGACTTGAAGGAGAAAATGGTTTTACCTCTTTCAATTTGGAAGAGGGTCTCTTGGATGCTTCCTTCTTTGCTCAAATCAAGACTTATTTCTCTATACCCATTTGATTTCAACATCATTGAAGGTATAAATTTCTATTTTTTGATGTGTGTCTAAAACCCCCCATTCATGGGTGTGATCTAGCAAATATGTGTTGATATTATTGTTGGGTCTTGCTTGCTGATAGGTTAGATGTATTTTAATGGTGATTTTACCTAATGGTTGTGGTTTAATTTAATGGGTTTGTAGTTGCAAATACAAACCCAGCCATGTGTTTTCATGTTGCTCAAGAGGGAGGTCGCGAAACAAAAACCACTAGACTGATGGCCTAAGGAGTGGGTCGACATGAGGTTCAGCCCGACAGGGTGAGCCCTAGTCCCATATTCTAACACTCAGCTCGAGAGAGTGAGTGGGGTAAGGCGTAGGCTGGTCTTCATGCGGCAAATGGGTGTCCGAGAGGAACGCATTTGAAATGGGGTAAGTTGCCTGAGAGGGAACTTATTTCCATCTAAAGGTTAGCCTAGTCACTATTATCTTGCAAATTTCCTATCGAAAGAATGTATCCAACTATTTATCTCAACTTTTATTGTGGTCACACCCCAAGAACTCTTCTCCATACTTGATTTCTTGTTATTTTTGTTGTTTTTACTTACTAGTGACAAAAATCCCATTAATATTTGACAGTTTTGTGTCCCCCCATTGATTTACAATGTTTTTAATCGTTAATGTCTTTAGCTACGACTAGTTAGAACTAAATTTTATTTTTCTATTAATTCTCAAGACCACTCCCTTGGGACACAACCCCAACCCTTGTTTGGGATATATTCTATCACATTATCGTAGACACTCGTACTAGAAGTTGTGTCAATGATTACGTGAATAGAGAAATTCTAAAACATCACATATTCCTAGATCTCAAGAAAATCTAACGACATGCTTCATTTTTTAGCAATTCTAATCATACATCATCATATAGCCTCAATCTCAAGTACTACTAATCACAATTCATCATGTGTACTTTAGTCTAAATCAATTCATGTCTATGTGCTCTACTTTTAGGAATCCATATCTATTTACTTCAATTTCAAGTAATTTCTCATGTATTTCATCAATCTTAGAAGATTACATCTAAATCATCAATTTTCCCTTCCATGACACAAAACCCAATTTCATCAATTCTAGGTTAGAAAAAAGGTTTTAGAATGGGTACATGTAAATTCATCCTATAAATATGTAATTCAATTATAAACAATTATAATCCACTCAATTGGATCAACAGTCAACATAACCCACAACATTGGAAGAAACCCTAACTAGAATTCGGGAATTCTTCTTCAAATTGTGGAATTCTAGAGGACTCCATGGATGAAAGGATTCCATGGATGAATAAGTCATCATACCGTTATTACAAAGCCCACAAATCATGGAAGTATGGACACTTGACATGACCTAACTCGAATCCTCTTCTTCTTCTTCAACTTTCTAGAGAGAGAATATTTGAGAGAAACCCAATTCTTTTGGTGAGTTGAGAGAATTACTTAAATGACTTAGATTAGGGGTCTAAAATACTCGTATAGCTGGTTTATAATAGGGTAAAATGACACCACTTAATTCTAATTAAATCTGGAAAGGAACCTCGTGTCCTCAAAATTACCGCCTCACTGCCCATCCACGAGACCTCGCCGATTGACCATGGATGGACCCTTGTCGGGCGTGGTCTTGAAAATGATTATTGTCCATCGATGGACTCCCTAGCCACAGCCCATGGACCCATCCATGGGGTGTGGGGCCTAGCTTAGGTACTGCCTTTAGGAGATTTTTAGTGTGCTCATCCACGAGACCGACCTACGGGTCATGGGTCTAACCATGGGGCGTGGTTCGCCCCTCGTGGGTGACACCTGGGATTTCTAAAAGTTGATAAGTTCCCTCTTTTGGATACGGGGTGTTACACCTCATCAATTTCATAGTTTCTTAGGTTAGACCATTTTAGGTGAGGAATCATTTTAACTAGAATCATTCAATATGAGAAAGCCTTTCACAATCATACACAAGAAATCATGTGGGAAAATCCCTTCCACAATAATCACATTAATAATAAACAATTAATAACATATGCTTCCCTCTCAAATCATATTCATATCATAAATCATCACATATGCTTCAATCTCAAAGCAATTCATATCGTATCTTATTTATCCTACAAGAAAACACATAAATACATAATTTCTCCTTTCATATAGTAAAACCCATTTTAAATCAATTTCTTATTAGAAACAAGGTTAAACATGGGTAGATAGAATTTCAGCATTAAAACATAGAATCCTCTCAATTCATGGATAATCAATCATAATTCAATCAATAGAATCAACATTCATAAGAACTCATAACTTGGAAGAAAACCCTAACTCAAATTTGGTAATTTATAATTTTCAATTTGGAGAACTTGGGGGCCTCCATGGATAAAAGGGTTTCATGGATGGAAAGCTATCCTACTTTGCTACAAAATCCCAAAACTAAATGAAGAATGGAGTCTTGACCTTGAACCCTAGGTTAAATCTTCTTCTTCAAACTTCTAGAGAGAGAAACATCCTTAGGAGAGAAAGACTCAACTTCTTTTGGTGAATTTGACGAGAATGAAAGAAATGAAATAAAATGGGGTTAAAATCACTTATATAGGGGTTCTATGCGTAGGCAAAACGACATAGTATTGTTTTAAAGAAATATGGAAAAGACCCAAAAGCCCCTAAACTTATAGCTGACGAACCCCCCCCTCCCACCACACACGGTGCCTTTCACAAGCCGGCAAGGATCACACAAGCCGTGGTTGAAGCCATGGTTCTTGACCAGTGGCCTACAAAACTTACCCAAAATCCCACTCTCCTCACGACCCACTCCAACAGCTGGCATGGCTCTCACGAGCCGTCTAGTGGATTGTGTAGAGGGTCAGCCTTAAAGTGGCTACTGCCTCCCCCTTCATAGGGAACACTACGTGTTGTGGTCCTCACCACGAGCCGTATAGGTGCTCATGGAAGGGAAGCCCTCTTTGGCTTAACATTGTGAGCCTTCACGAACTACACCACTCCTCGTGGTAACCTTCACGGCTCGTATATGCCTTCTTGAAGCGTGCCCAACAATGAGTCCACATATTTAACTCATTTAAGGCTATATTTTAATAGAAATTGTGTCCTCAAATGCTTATTTTATATCAATATCTGATGAAAACACTTAAGTTTCAGGTATTTGATGTTTGAAGGAAAGCATGGACACTACTTCGCAAAAAGGAACAAAAAGGCTGAAACGAACAACAAAATGAAGGCCTGAGGATCGCCGAGTCCACTTGGTGAGTCGTCGAAGGGTCTCACTACGCCTTTTGTTCCAGTGTACTGAGCCTTGAAGGAAAGGATCAAGTCAGCGGAAAAAGGGAGCAGTCGGCTGATGAGTCCACAGATTGGACTCATTTAGGGATTTATTTTAATAGAAATTGTGTCCTCAAATTCTTATTTTATCTCAATATATGATGAAAAACTTTAAATTTTAGATATTTCAAGTTTGAAGGAATGCATGGACACTACTTCGGGAAAAGGAATGAAAACACTAAAAAGAACGATAAAATGAAGGCCTGAGGATCGCTGAGTTCACTTGGTGAATCTCTGCAGGGTTTCACTTCGTATTTTGTTCCAGTGTGCTGAGCCCTGAAGGAAAGGATCAAGTCGGTGGAAAAAGAGACTAGTCGGAGCATCGCCGAGAAGTTCCGCGAAGCAGTACTATGTGGCCCAATGACCCAGAGCATGATGATGCCGAAGGACGGTGCAAGACGGCGATAAACTACACCAAAGGGCGAATCACCGAGTTGATCAGCGATTCTGACTAATGTCGCCGAGTGATCCGCTGCAGCACATATTTTTGAAAACTATAAATAATCGTTGAGAGATATAGCTTAGAAGGAGATTTTAGAAAGAGACTTTAGTATCAATTTTAGACAATATAATTTTTAGTACTTTTTACTTTCAAGTTTGGAGAGGGTTTTTGGGAAGACTTGAAGAAAGGAGTTCATCTTCCCCAAGTTGGAAGTGGGTCTTCTCCATTCTTCTTCCTTTGCTTAAATCAAGGTTTAATTTCTTATAAGCATTTTATTTCGCTATCATTTTAGGTGTATTTTGTTATTTCTTTCTGTGTGGCTAAAAAACCCCAATCTTGGGGTGTGATTTAGTAAATATGTGTTGATATTATTGTTGGGTCTTGCTTGCTGATAGGTTAGATGTATTTTAATGGTGATTTCACCTAGTGGTTGTGGTTTCAGTTAATGGGTTTGCAGTTACAAATACAAAGCCACCCATGTGTTTTAGGCTTGCTCGAGAGGGAGGTCGTGAAACCAAGACCACTAGACTAATGGCCTAAAGAGTGGGTCGACATGAGGTTAAGCCCGAGAGGGTGAGCCCTTGTCCCATATGATAACACTCAACCCGAGAGAGTGAGTGAGCTAAGGCGTAGGCTGGTCTTCATGCGGAAAATGGGTGCCCGAGAGGAACGCATTGAAACAGGGTAAGTTGCCTGAGAGAAAACTTATTTCCATCTAAAACTTAACCTAGTCACTATTATTTTGAAAATTTCCTATCGAAAGCATGTACCCAACTATTTATCTCAACTAGTATTGCGGTCACACCCAAAGAACTCTTCCCCATACTTGTTTTTATCATTATTTTTGTTGTTTTAGCTATACTTGTGACAAAACCCCCAAATTGATATTTGACACTTTTGTGTCCCCCTTTGATTTACTATGTTTTTAATCGTTATTGTCTTTAGATATGACTAGTTAGAACTAGATTTTATTTTTCTATTAATTCTCAAGACCGCTCCCTTGGGACATGACCCCAACCCTTGGTTGGGTTACAATATTATCGATAATCGTAGACACTCAAACATTAGTTAGTGTCGTTGGTCATGATAAGCATCAAAATGGCGCCGCTGCCGAGGAGTTGTGTTATTTGAGAATTTCTAGATTAGTAGAATTTTTGTTCTTCTTAGTTGTAGTTTACTAACATTATTTTTAGTTTTGTTTTCTTTAATATTGTTGGTGTAGGTAGGTTCCCTGAGCATGGTTGAGAGAACTAATGGACACAAGACTGAGATGAAGCAAGAAGTCGAGAGGGACTTCACATTACCCATACTGGTAACTCAGCTGTGCGAGTTAGCCACCAAAATAATAGAGGTTGAAAACCAGTGGAAGAGTCAAGGGAGGTACAACCTCTCCACGAGAGGAAGCAGTCTAGATGTAGGGAGAATAACCGTGTCGAATACACACTCCGAATCATTTTCCAAAAGATCATTGAACAATATCAAATGTTGGAAGAAATGAATGAGAGTATTGAAGTGTTGAATTAAATGGTTGGCTCTCATTCAACATCAATCCAGCTGATCAGGACACTCATTATGTAGTGCCTCCTCTTTACTCAAATGAACTATTGGGGTTACCTAGTAACACTAGGGCCAACCCAACCAATGGGGAGTGAGTAAGGACTCGTGTCGAGCCACAACGTTAAATAATGCGCTTCTTGGGAGGCAACCCAAGGTTTTAAATGCTTAAATTTGCTTTTACAAATAATGGTATGTTTGTGGTGTAGGTTTGAATGAGGAAAGTGATGACACATTAGATATTGGCTAGAAAAGGATCAGTCGGCGAACCTCTGAACAGGTCGGCGCATCACCGACCAGATCGGCGATTTCGACTTAGACCGCCATCTGGATCCCATGAAATTGGCAAGTATGTAATGATCGGTAGGACAAGGGACCACTTGGAGAGACGCCGAATGGGTCGGTGATTGCAACAAATGTCGCCAAACTAGCACGAACTGGATGGTTTATAATGACCAAAGTTTCAAAAATTTAAAATCCTTCACTTTCCCTCGTTTTAAATCTTCAAAAATTCACACCAAGGTAGTATTTTCAATATTCTTATATCCTACTAGTAATTTAGTTTAGTGACCTCTGCTCTGAATTGGATTTCTTTGCTGCCTAGCTTTTCAGTCATATTTTAATAGGCACAAAAGGTTAGTTAGACAAACATCGATTTTAATTTCGAATAGTTTGAACTATTGTGCAACGATCGTATCTGATTCATGTGTGATGGGCTTCTCTGCTAAGATTACACTGTCTATTTCAATTTGAAAAGCATTGCTATAGTGTTTTGATCGTCAGATGCTTGTATCTGTTGTTATGATAATTGAATGAAGTCTCGTTGAGTTGTGCTTGCATGTTGTTTTGATTGTCCAGGTGAATTCTTAGTTTCCCATGTCTGCGTTAAATGTCGAAATTTTTCTCAATGATAGAGAGGGTGAAACCGCTCTTAAGAGCAAATATAGTCAAATGGACAAATGCAGCAAGTCGGGAGGAATATGAGTACTCCAGAGTAATGGGTCGTATGGGTCTGGTTTGAATTTCGTTAGTGCATACTTTGATTTTGCTTTCGGGGTTTACGGAATTGAACTCGAAAAGATGGATTGAAAATGGGTGCGTTGGACCATTCGATGAGCTGGGTTGAGCTCGACGAATCGTTCGGCGGTTTGCCCAGTGTCTCCATCTCACCCTTAGTATCAGGTCAAATTGGATTAAACTTTGACTTTCAGCGAGAAGCCATAGGTCACCTAGCGCACTCGGTGACTCGCCAAAAGTACTCTTGACCGCCTTTTATATGCTACCCCTTAGCCCCTTATGCACTATAACTTTCAACGAACAAACCCTTGCTCGCCTAAAGAGGTTTGATGACTCGCCGATCCACTTGGCGAGCCTTTCTGCAATAGATTACCTGTGAGTTAATTTTTATTCCTTAACTCCTCCCAAATCTTGTGCAGGTATGAGTAAACCAAACCAAGATGGTAGCAACACACAACCCCGACGTAGAGGAAAAGGGATCACACTCAATGAGGATGCAACTGTATCCATGCACAAGGCCACCAAAATTTCCACAACTGGTGGAAAAGGCAAAGGCAAGGACAAAACTGTTGAGCTATCAAATGCAAGTACCGACATCACTTGTTTCTACACCAATTACCCAACAACATATGATAGTTAGAGAATAGGTTCTGATGAAGATGAAATGATGGAGGCACAGACGAATGAGTTACAATCTAAACAAATGAACGAATCATATCAGATCAAAAATCCTCGATCTACCACTCAGACTCCTCCAGTTTCAGAGCAGGCAATAGTACTTGCACCTCCAGTACAAGGCCCCCCACCTAAATAAACAAACAGACTCAAGTCTGAGGGGATGAGAATCATCATTGAGGAAAAAAGACTCTCCATAGATGGGGTGGTCGATAAGTATCCCGAGATCATATATTTCCTGAAATATCACAAATTTCAAATATTCACCAAACCCCGCGACTCTTACATAACAAGATGGGTTAGAGAATTCGACAATGCATATAGTGCATTGGTACCTCAACAAAAGAGGTTGGTGTCGTCCTTCAAAGCAGTTGACTACATGGTCGTCAGAGGAAAGAAGGTAGCTTGTGACAGTGAAGCTATCAACAGAGCCTTAGGTATGTCTGATAAGATTAATGATCACTGCCAACACTTAATCAAAACAAAGAATCTAAATAAGATGAAAAGGTGGTTATCCCCGCTGATCTCAGACGATGAGGCTCCAGAATGGCTAGCAGAAGGAGTTTCGATTGAAAAGAAAGATCTGAACATAGCTGCAAGATACTTGTTCGGGATCATCAGCAGCACAATCATGCCATCCCAGAATGAGTCAGTTCTTCGCCTTGCCAAGGCAGCTTGCCTGGGTTTCATCATAGAGAAAATGCGGAAAAACCTGTGGGAAATCATCACTTCAGAGATCCATATGCATGCAAAATAAATCCAGACATCTCTTCCTTTCCCAATATTGATCACGAAATTGTGCAAAAGAGCTCAATTGCCTATAAATATAAAGAAAGACGTGGAATTGGCCACCACCTCCTCCATTAATAATTGAAATATCGAAGCTGAATACCTTAAGGACCAAGCAGGAATGAAACATAATGAAGTTGTGGCCACTGAATCGACACCTGCGGAGGAATCTTCCCCCACTCTGGTGCCTAGGTCTGTAGATATACTCGCTCATTCTTTTTAGTCACAGACTCTAGGTTCCTTGCTTCTGTGGTATGACACAGACCTACTGCTACGGTTGCATCCTGCGAACCAATTAGTCACGCATCCTTCATCCGGATGGGAAAGCTTGCTCAATTTGGTGATTTTTGGACTGCCAACATAGAAAACTCCATTGAAGGAATGATACAGGTTGCCCTCGATGATGTTGTGACACAACTGAGCACAACTATTGATGCTCTGGTGTCCAGGATAGCCAGGTGTGAGCGTGACCAATGAGACACAAAAGGGGTGACCGGCTTAAAAACTGCTGAGGAGATATGTGAACTACCTTAAATCCTCTTATGTGTCCATGATATTTGGAATGGTGGAGAATCCAAACATGCCTAAGATGCCTCAGACTACCACTGGACATGGAGACTCAGAAAAAGAAACTGAAGAAGATATCATTGGGGGAGCTGCAACAGACGACATAGCCGAGACCGAAGAAATCATGGTAGATGCTGCTGTGAAAGCCTCCTTGGCAAAGACTCCTGTTGATGGATCCAGTGGAGCTGGTCCTTCTGGAAGTTACTCCGAGCATTGATGCCTAGATAGATGGAGCGACTACTTAGTCAGGATCCCCTCTTTACCTCCTTCTCTATTTTTCTTTATTTTCACTGTTGGATATTCATTGTTTGCATTTGAGGACAAATTGCTTCTATTTGTGGTGTGGTGAGGTCCACACCTTCTGTGTTGACAATTTCATATTTTGTGTATATTTGGGTTGTGTGTTTTTAATTGTGTTATATATTGCCTTTCGTGGATGTTTGAGCTTATGGCTTCTCTTTTATATTTTAATTGATGCAACTGTTCTTTTGCAAAATTAAATCTTAGTTCCGATAAATACTGATGACTTGAATAGTGCTCTCAATCGAACGAAAATTAATGTGCAACTACGACGAGACCAAATAAAGTTGCATATATAATATGTGAACTCTTTGCATCTTGTTGTGATTAGCCATTTATCGAATTGATTCTCTCGTAATGACCGTTGCACACTAGCGGAAGCGTGTAGTCTTGTTTGACTTAAATGTTGATGCCTTGTGTGATTATCTTACTTTGAACCATGCATGAATAAATCCAGAATTTTCCCTGTTAGTCTTATTTATTTAGAAAGGTGTCCTCTTGATATGATCTTAGGCAACTTTAAAGAGTGTGAGCCAAATTTGACATATACCTCTGTTATAGCCTACCCGTGAGTGTGTGAAACTCTTTTGGACACCCTTTGAGCCTTACCTTTCTTTGGAAGAACCTTGATAAACCCTAGACCTTACTTGACCTACTACCCATAATCTTCTTGATTTGTGGTTTAGTGAATTACCAACTTAAGCCAAAAGCCAACTTAGCCTAGTCACTATTATCTTGCAAATTTCCTATCGAAAGCATGTACCCAACTATTTATCTCAACTTGTATTGCGGTCATACCCCAAGAACTCTTCCCCATACTTGATTTACTTGTTATTTTTGTTGTTTTTACTTACTAGTGACAAAACCCCCATTGTTATTTGACACTTTTGTGTCCCCCTTTAATTTACAATGTTTTTGATTGTTAATGTCTTTAGCTACAACTAGTTTGAACTAAATTTTATTTTTCTACTAATTCTCAAAACCGCTCCCTTGGGACACGACCCCAACCCTTGGTTGGGTTACTATATTATTGCACTATTGTAGACACATGTACTGGAAGTTGTGTCGTTGATTACGTGATATATTCTAAACATCAAAATGGTGTCGCTGTCGGGGAGTCGTGTAATTTGAGAATTTCTATATTAGTAAAAAAATTGTTCTTCTTAGTTGTAGTTCTACTTACTTAATTTGTAGATTTGTTTTGTTCGTTTGTTTTTAAAGAAACAGGAGAGATGAGTGTGGTTAATCACAATTGTAACGACCCGAGAGCACCCCCTAGTCGTTACTGGCGTATTCGACCTCTCGGAGGTCTTATACAAGCCCTTAGCATTCGTCATAGCATTATCATAGAAAAATAGCGGAAAATTTAAAACTTTTCATAATATAACACAAGACTTAGAAAGTCACCTCATTTAAACCTTTAAT
>JAJOOO010008307.1:0-36191 GCA_029582685.1 Solanum piurae | reverse complement strand
GAGGATCAATTTTAATTTTTTGTTTTTCTGCAGATATAACTGTAGATAAAGTATGCAATGAAGCAGCGCGATTTCTAGCTGGACCATAATAAGGTTCTATTGGAGAAATATGTTGAATAGCCAATCTTCTATCAGAAGTAAAAGAATGTCTATTATAAGGAATACTTTTGTCATCAAATTGCATACAAATTTTTCCGTCAGAATTTTTACTAATATGAGAATATTCATAGTTAGTGACAACATCAGTCAATTGTTCAGGGGGTATAACAGAATCTAGAATCTAAGTAGTAGGAAAATGAATTTCTTCCCATTTTATAGGTCTTCTAGTAGTAACCTTAGACCTGGCGAAATTAGTTTCTACCAAAATAGTTTGATTAGATGTATCATATAACTTACATCTGGGATTCAAAGTAGCAAGTAATTTAAAAGAGATTCTATAAGACAAACAGATCAATTCAGATCCAGGTGCATAGTTATAACCATGAGTTTTAACGTTCAAAGTTAAAGCATCTAAAATATTAGAATCAGTCAAAGATAACTACAAATTCGGTTGAGCATTAAAATAAACTGGACTGTAGGCCACAGTAGATTCAATCAAACCCATCAAAGATTGGCGAAAATTTAAATTTCTCGCATCTCGTAGAGCTGCTAAAAAGGTCTCTGGTAACCCTTTAAGAGTTAAAGGCTTAAAAGCAATTTGAACCATGCCAATATGCAAGAATTTATATTGAGATTTATAAAGTTCAATATCACGACTATTTAACAATCGAATAGTCTGTTCAGACGAGTTTAATGCCAAAGATTGTTCAGTTGTTTTAATCAACTGTTTATTAGAGATTTTATCAAACCAACCATAGTCATAAATGGTTTTTATATTAACTTTCGAAATAGTCCATTTGTTTAACAAATCAAGGTTTTGAGGTATATCTACCTCTTCCAAACGAGAACTTTTAATATCTCCTTGTTCCATAGAGAGAGAATATATCTATGCCGAAATTCTTCACATCTCATATATATATACCATGAAAGTTCCAAGGCTCTAATGCCATCTTTACAGGATCACTGACCTGGCGGTAGTCCGCCCAGTCATAGATCAAGCAAATCGATACCCTTAGAGATAGTCCAACTACATAAGAATCAAAATATAAAGATATTTTAACATAGCTTCTAGGACTGTATGGTTTAATTATTTTACCCAAGCAAAGAGCCTGTCAAGAGACTAATACATACTTTTATTGAGCTCATGTGTCTGATAATTCTAACCGGGTATGAAGGGTGCCCTTTATCAAACTCTTTTTGGGCTAAAGACCACGGCTCATCAGACGGAGTCACAAAGACAAAGCCAATAAAAGTAGTACTAGATCCGACTGTACCTCAATCTCAGAAAAAAGTCGAGAAGCCATACGAAAATTCTTTTATATTTAAAAAAATCTTAGATCTGTTCATGGTCTATATAAGAGAGAAGTTAGTTATCCGGCATAGATATAATTTTTTAGCCGGACATAGTCACGGCTTAGATCAGAGAATTTATAAAAGATAGGAAGAATGGGAAAAGAAAGTACATTGTTGTTACCAAACCGCACACTTTATTATTCCAGCCAAAATCCGGCAAGCTTACAAAACTTAGTAAGAAAAGTTTACAAGAAAGAGAGAGAGTGCAAACCACAAGAGAGGGTTTCTAAAACCTGCCCTCCATTAAAGAAAAACATACTTATTTATAGGAAAAGAAAGCATCTTTGTACAGGATACTGGGCCCCTATCTGGGTCCTGGTAACAGTGTATCACTTATATATTATCCAATAGGAGAATGACACATAATAAATATTTTTTGAAAATAAAAAAATAAAGAGAGAATTGTTAGTTTCATGGGTATAAGTGAGTCAAAAAGGTGAATGGAAGGATATTTTTAGACCAAAAGATGGATGAAGGGTATTTTTAGACCTTTTCATATAGTTCAAGGGTAGTTTTGTCCCTTTTCCATTTTAATTTTGAGTTATGTAAAGGGAAGTAGTGAATTCCTAAATTATAAGTAAATTGATTAAGAATTTTCTACTTCCAATTTAAAATTCCATAATTCAAATAATTTTAATTTATGAATTAAAATTTAACAAAAAATTAATATAATAAAAAATGTTAATTATAATTTAACAAAAAAAAATACAATAAAAACAAAATAGAAACAAAACAAAGAGTTAGCAGAAACTCCTATTTAAAACCCCACGTTCCCGATATTTCCTCTCCAGTTCACACTTTACTAACAATTAAATTATTATTTTTAGATAAATTGATTTCAAAATTGAAAAAATAGTATAACTGAAACACAAAAAATAAAAATTGAATGATAAGCATTATCCGTAACACACAATAATCGTATGAATTACCGAATTGTAATACTCAATTAGAATGTTACCACAGTTAATAGGACTCTTTTCTATTCTTTTTATTTTTATTTTAACAAAAAAAAAAGATTAACTCTTCTTAATTCTTTTTATTACTTTTTTTAAAAAAATGGAAAAATTACGATGGTGTGAGAATTCTAACTAATCATTTAAAAAAAACACATGCATTTAAGTTTTTATTTTTTAATTATAATTAAATAGTTGAAAATGCTTACATCTTAATTCAAATTTAAAATAGCTATATCAACTCTAAAGTAATAAACTATACATAATTTGTTTATTTATAAATTTATTCTCAACTTAGAATTCAACTTTTATTTTTATTTTTAAGTTTAAAATGGGAAAACAATTGCATTTGTTATTTAAAAAAAAACCTTTATTTTTTAAAATATAAATCTTTCGAAGGTTTGCCCTAGAAATGTCAATTTTTTGTTGATTATTTGGTAGTAATATTTTTTGTTAGAAGTTTCTTTTATATATAAAATTGAAAAACAATTAACAATAATTTAAAATTTAAGTAGATGTAACAAATGAATTTTAGAAATGTGATTTTATCTCAAACATATTTGAGGAAATACGGTTTCAAAAGTATAGGATCTGAAACATGTAACAACGTGTGTAACTTCCTTTTGAAACTGAAAAGATTGTGTAAATTTTAATTGTAAAAGACTTTATATTTAATTATTTCTTGATTATTTAAAAGTCGATTTTATTCTATAATTATTAAAATCATGCATTTACTTTTATTTTATCATCTATTTATGTATATGTTTCAATAAAATTTTGAATTCATGAACATTTCTAAATTAATTTTCATTATACGTAGGAAATTTAAATTAATATTTAACAGGTCCTATTATAATAAATTATTATTTATATATTGAATCACGGTTGAATTTGATTTTAGGGATGAATTTAAAGTTTTAATTTTTAAATTTAACATCCTACGAAGGAAGGTCGCGTTAGCGCCTCCTATTTTTCACTAAAGCAAGAAGGGAGAAAGTTGACTTTGAGAAAGAAGGGCTTCTATTTAGATTAGTTTCTTAGTAAAAGATAAGGCAAGAAGCAAGGGCGTAGCAGCTGCGCGAAAGCCGTTGCGCCTTAGCGCCCCCTACCCCTATTATTTAGATTATAGTCATAAAGGAACTAAAAAAAATTTAATTAAATTTAAAATCACTTATATATCAATTTAGAGGGATACATCATTTATTGTGAATTTGGCAAGTAAGTAATAATGTCACACAGCTTAAAGAATACTTGGGAAATGGCAACAGGCACAAATGATTGAAATAAGCAATTTTTAACTTTTTAGTATAAATTTTAGTATGCCTAAACTAATCAATAAGTACAAATAAAATATAGGTTACACATAAGTATGCATGATAACTTTCGCTTCATGTTTCATTATATAGCTATCGGTCAAATGGTTATAAATTATAAGTGTGCACTTTCTCCCTTGTATAAGAACTCTTTTTTCTTTCTCTTTTTTTCTTAATATGCTATGAGTTAATCAAAGTGAAGTGTAGTGAGCATATCTGAATATCACTGTTACATTAAAAATTTACAAAAAGTATCAAGTTATTTGCAATTATAATAAGATGGACACTTTAATATAATAATATAAAAAATTAGTAACTCAAACTAATAATTAATTTATCTTTAATGAATTAAGTGATAATTTACGCTAAGAAGATTCTTCAATGCAATTACTTATGTACACTATAACTATATTTAAAATGATTTCTTAAAACTCTAATTCTAAGAGACGAAAGAGTTCTTCATTCAGGAATTGTGGCTTCAATATATGCAATGATAATACTAAAATACTACATATAAAAATTCACGTATAATGTTGTCAATTCATTCAAAAAGTTGATCAACATTTATATATATTCGTAATATATAACTATTTAAGACTAAATCACAATACTTTCACTTCAATCTTATGTTGAATTTGAATCCTTCAAATGAAGATCCTCTTGTTTATGATGAGTATTTTCTTCATTCAATTTTTATTATAAAAACAGTGCAAAGAGATAACTCATCAAAAAAAAAAGAGAATAATTTAATTTGTTACCTGAAAGCCATGAAGCATAATCAAAATTTCTCACGATGATTCTCTTTCAAAAATAAAATCACATAAAAAAAAGAATGTAAGTACCGTGTTTTGTATTTATAGAGAGAGAAAACAAAGATAAAAAGGTTAAACTCTAAAACTATAAATAGAAGTTATAATCAATTTTGAATTTCAAAAACCTCATGTTTAAGATAAAGTCAAAATTCTAAAAATGCACCCAAGTTAGTTTTGTTTTTATCTTAGACCCACGTTGCTTTTTAATTTTCCCCTAATTTTCTTCATATGAAACTTTAAAATGTGATTAAAAAAAACTGTAAAGAAAAATAAAATTCATGATATGTCCAATGTAATATAGATCTTGATTAATGTTTTAAATAGTTAATTTTCTTAAAATAATAATCTTAAGTTAATCAATTATCTATAATTTAGGAACCATTACCTATAGAGTCCGTACTTATTAAACTATTCAGTTTTATTTTTATTTTTATTTTTAAATTCAAATTAAAAAACAGTGACTAATTTTTAATTTTAGGAAAAAAAGAAACATTGAATTATTTAGTTGGTTACTCTTTTTTATTTTTTATTTTGGGTTAGTATTAGATACATATTTAAAATATTTTTAAATTATTTTTTAAAATTATTGAATGTTTGTGGTGCTGACACATGCCACTTTTACTTCTCTTATTATATATAGATAGATTCACGACTAACCTTTATCGTATTAAGGGCATCTCCAACCCTATACTCTATTTTACTCTCTAAATATAGAGTTCTCTATTTTTTTAAACAACCAACTTCAATCCAATTATCTATTTTTCTCTCTAAAAAATAATTTTTTTCTCTCTCCTCAATATTATATTATTATTTCTATTTCATTCTTATTTTCTTATTTCATAATATAAACCATTTTTCTTCTTTTTCCCCAAATAATCATTTTATATAATTTACATGTGATATAATATTTTAATTTTTTAAATAACATAAACTGCAAGCAAATATTACATAACATACAAATTAATGGACAATTCAAATAAAAGTGAAATCATTAATGAAATACAATTACATAAACATTACATAAATACTCAACTTTCAAGATTATTATATTGCTCCCGTAAATGCTTTGTTAATGCATTACGGAGTTAAAAATGAGCATTTTTGTTCTTAATTTTTTTCATATCTAGCTAAAAATTTGTTCAAATCGAAGATTTTCAGATTATATTAGTGACGAAAATTGCAAAAATAAATTAACATATTATTAATTCAGGATGAAAATAGTATATATTATTTAATACATTTAAAAAAAATATTATATAACATTTAAAAATAATATCAAATATTAAATATTTAATTAATGGGATTATATGTAAAGTAATATGTTCATTGAAAAATAATAGAAATAATAATAAAATAAGAAAAAAGTAAAATAGAGAGTATGAATAGTAGTTCTCCAAATTTGGAGAACTACTATTCACATATCTATAAATAGAGAATAGAGAGTAATATAAAGATGAGTTGGAGAGGATATTCTCTATTTTTACCCTTCAAATATAGAGAATGGAGGGTAAAATAGAGATGGGTTGGAGATGGTCTTACATATCTCCTCTCGTCCTCTCTTTGAAATCTCGCTTTCCTCTCCTCTTTTTCAGTCATCTCTCCCTTGCGTCTCTCCTCTCCCTGCGTAGTCTCTCTCTCGCTTATTTCTACCAAAAATTATACAAATACAAATATTAACAGTCTTTTATACAAACACAAATGATAACAATCAATTTGTTTATACAAAACACAAATGATAACAATCAATTATACAAATACAAATTATACGTGTCCACTATACAAATCTCTTTAGTGATACAAATACAAATACATATATATTCGTTGATAAAAACATTGATACAAATGATGACAAATAAATTATACATATACAAATACAAATTGATATGACTGTATACAATTTATTCATTGATACAATTTGTATTCGTTAATATTATTGTATTCATTATATATATATATATATATAATTATATGATAGATATACAAATACAATTCGCCTCTCTCTACTCTCTATCCTCTCCCACTCACCTCTCTCCTCCCTCTCCCAATCTCCCAATCTCCCTCGCCTCTCTCCTCCTCTAACACGTAGCTACAAATTGTAATTAGCAAACTATAACTATTTTTGCCTAATCATGTTTCAAGTCTTGGCTATTTTTGAGCAATTTGTCCATCCTATTATTATTGATGTGACACAAGTGTGCAACACACATACTCTACACTAGTATATAATATGCTTTTCAACTTGTTTTCATTGATATTCAGGTCTTTTAATTTTGGGTGTGCACAAGTAGACATTTAACTTGTATAAAATTAAATAAATAGACGCATTTTTCCTACATGACAATTTACTTGAAATACAACTGAATTGATTTGTATTATGTCATGTAGAACACACGTATATATATATATATATATATATGTGTGTGTGTGTGTGTCATTAGGATGCATGTGTCTAGGGGTGACAATTGGACGAGTTGAGTCAAATTTGAACGGGTCATAATGGACTAGGACAACAAATGAGTTAAGACCCAATCCAACCCAATTTTGCTTGGATCAAAATAGATTGGGTCAAAACGGGTCAAGTAATGGGTGATAGATCCTGATAAGACTTAATGTAACTCAACCCAACCCAATCTTTACTAACAACAACAACAATATATCCGGTGAAATCCAACTAAGTGAGGTCTAGATAAGGTATAGTATATGCAAATCTTATCAATTTTTACTATGTTGAATTATTTTATTCATTCTTCCAAAATATTTTAATACCTAATAAATTTATTCTTCCTTTATTATGACTATATATAACATATCAAATTAAAAATCAAGTTTATTAAAAATATTTTGATAGAATACCTAATGAGTCAATTTGGGTTATTCTATTTTGCAGGTACTCAAAGACTAACATACTCAAATTTTTAGGATATACCAAGTGTGGCACGAGGCATCATTAATACAGATAAAGAAAAACTTCCTAGCCTTAGGATAAGAAGATATCAAAATGGAGACTTTGCTAACCATGATCATACGCAGAGAAGATAACATGAAAATATACATTATAATAGAGCATTCATATAGCTGGCATTTGAACATTCAAGTAGATGCATTAGTGACAATAAGTGAGAATATTTTTAGAATAATAGACTACCTATCTTTTTTGAATTTCAAGCAGTGGTATCAGACTTTTAAGCTTAATCTGTTGAGAGTCGAGGAGGATGGCAAAACATTGTTCTGGAAAAATGGATGGATGAGTGCATGAAAACAATCAAAAGGAAATCAACAAGGGCGAAATGGATCGAGAGGAACAAATACTTACCCTGTTGAAAATCTCGGCATAAGCAAGTATTGGAGTGGTATGCTTGCAGCTGGAGCTTTGGTACTAGAATCGACACTCACAAGAGAAAGGAAGATGTAGATTTACCACAAGTTCTTTGATTAATGGACAACAAAAACTTCATAATCATCTATGGAACTCACCAGATCTGCCGTTGTTGAGTGGAAGAAGTCTTCATTAAGATTGTTTTCATGGCATTCGTGAGATTTGGAATGTCTTAGGTGAAAACACCTTAAGCTCGGCAACTTCTAGGTTATGGAGTGGAGTTGGATACTGAATTTGAAGACTTTGATGTCTCTCCAGCTCATTGACGCTTCTCTCAATCGATCCATGGTTGTTTCGTTTGTACTCTGAGGAAGGAGATAAGACTTTTTCCCCTTCCCCCTTTTACTTTGATGTCCGGACATTTCAGGTCTTGGACTTCTTTTGTTTCCTTTTTGTATTGTTATTGGGCCTCCGTTGGATCAGGTAATGTCGGAAGAATTTTATTATTCAATAAGTGCCTATATGGTCTACTTCATTTAAAGAAAAGAAGAGTCTATATATTAATTCAATTTTTAATGGGTTGAAATGAGTTGAACAAATAAATAGACAGGTCAACCTAAATGAGTTGAGCGGATTGAGTTTGATTTTTCCACCTCTCTCTCTCTCTATATATATATATACTTGTTCAACTTTATATAATAATTTTAAATAAATTAATATAAGTTGAGCTAATAATTTAAATGGATTGAATTTGATTTTGGCAACTCTATATTTTAGGCTTAACCCATCGGTGACCCCCTAAAGCTGACAACAATTTTCACTTAGACACCTTAACTAGGCTTTTTTCATTTTAGACACTTTATGTCATACCTCGTTGTGTCATTTTGACACTTTTTTCACAATTTTCTGTTGACCCTACGCGCGTGTTGACCAAACATATCCACATGGAATAAATGACCAATTATGTCATGCCATCTCATTTTAAAGCCATGTCATTAAACACACAAAAATAAATTAAAGAAAAATAAATTAAAGGTCAAACAGAAAGCGTTTTGACCAATTAAAAATTTGAAGATTTCCCCTCTCACCCCTCTTCCCCCACCCACCCCGATCATCTTCTTCATCAAAAAATTTTCACCACAACACAATCATCTTCTTCAGATTTCTCCTTTTTCATTTTCTTTTCGTCCATTCCCACCATATATACTTCTCCGCCATATTCCCCCATTTTCATGGTTTTTTTCGTAATACCCACTTGATTTCATCGTCTTCTTCACCATACCTTTCTCCTACTTCTTTATTTAATTTAGTGTTTAGAATTGTAAATATGAAATTTTAGAAGTTATAATGGCGATGTGAATATGTTAAAATTAGATTGTAGATTTTTTTTTATACTTAATTTTATTCTCCATTCTTTTAAGGAAAAGGAGTTACATTCTTAAAGTTGTTTTGCTGAACAATTGATATCATTTCAAGTCTTTTTATATGCAAAATTTGTCTTGCCATCAACCGGTGAAGTCAAGTATGTATTGTGTTCAATATTATTGACATTATGTTTTTCCAACACAGATAATAGAAGGTTTGAAAGAAGTTTTTGATGGATTTTCTGGAAATTTTTGAGAGAGAAAATGTAAGAAGATGTACTAGCTGAAAATAAGAAAGAAGAAGAAAAAAAAAGTAAAATAGGCTAAACAAGCCTCATATGCATCATCAATGAGTGTATCACACTTACTTTACCACATCAGCAAAATGTGTCAAAATGACATAATAGAAAGGGACATAAGATGCCTAAAATGATAAAGTCTAGTTAAGATATCTAAGTGAAAGTTGGTGCCAATTTAGGGGCCACCGATGGGTTAAGTCTTTTGAATTAAATGTGTTTTTGTGCAAACCCAAAAGCTGAATGATAT
Organism: Solanum piurae; assembly: GCA_029582685.1. NCBI lineage: Eukaryota > Viridiplantae > Streptophyta > Magnoliopsida > Solanales > Solanaceae > Solanum > Solanum piurae. The sequence goes on along the minus strand of JAJOOO010008307.1, from coordinate 26,435 downwards.
AGTAATATGGGCTGTTCAAAGCTGGATAGTCGTTGGTAAGCTATTTGTGTCCATCTAATTCGAAGTGAAAGGGGGAAGAAAGCAAAAGGTTGAGAAGAGGAGAGGTTGAAGTGTATTATCTTGAGTTAAAAAAAATCCCTACAACTCCCAAATCCAAAATCTCTGCGTCCGGATCTGTTTTCACAAATAGATACTTGAAGCTCAAAAGTGAGATCGGAGATGCTTGACGGTATACTAACCCGTGGTTTCAGCTCCAAATGGTATGTATGGCTTTTTTTCTTTTATCTTTTTGAGATTTGTGATTTTTCACTTTGGTTTTGGGATGAATGAAGCAAATCGCTAGTAAAGGCTACAAGGACGCGAATCGAGGTGGTGAGACGGAGAGCTGAGTCGAAACAGAGGTTTTTGAAGGAAGATCTTGCCAAATTGCTTGATAATGGACTCGATATTAATGCTTATGGAAGGGTGAGTGTTTCCATCCAAATCCAATTCTGATTTGATGAGTATTGCTAAACTGATTTACTGCTTACTGAAAATAAGGAACTAAAATAACTAACATAAAAGAGAAACAACTAAAAAAATAGCAATTTACTTTTCTTTCGTATGTTCTCTCTCTCTTCTAGATTAATTATAAATTTTGGTCTTGTAGACACCTAGGCACCAGCTAAGCATTTTCTGAAAACAAGCTGCAGTTCTACAGACAACTGCAACACTCCTACTGGCTCAACAACTGCATAGTCCAACCTTCATTATCAGAGATTCAAGGCTTAGTAAATACATCTGCAATTTGATCTTCTGACTTGCAATAGACCAATTTGACCTCTCCTCCTTGCACTTCCCTCAGAAAGTACAATATGATATTAGAATGTTTTGTTTTCCCAGGAAAACTAAAATGAAAAGCTATATTATGAGAAATCGATATGTCTGCCTATGATCCACAAACGTGTATGTTCTTCCTTGTTGCTCTAGATCAAGATCTTATAGGATCTTCCTTAGCCAAAGATCTAGTGTTATCAAAGGCGCGCTTTAAGTGCGCTTAACCCCTGCAGCGAGGCTCAAAATGTGTTGAGCGCTTCGCCTCGCTTTATGTGCACTTCAGTGTCGTCATCAAGCTTCTAAGGCAAACGTTTCCTTGCCAATGAGCCTCGTATGAAGAAGTGACACTAAATAATTGATATTTCACTTTATCATAATTTTTTTTTCAATTTCTTTGGTCATATTTTTGTCATTCATGTTTATAATTATTAGTCTTGGACTAAACATATATATTTGTATTCTTTTCTCCCTTTGCGCCTTTTTTCATTAAAGCCCACTCTTTATTTGCGCTTAAAGCCCTCACGGACCTTAGAGCTTTTTTGTGCATTTTGCCTTTGATAACACTGCAAAGATCTTGATTAACTGCTGCTATTGCAGCTATAAATTCAACTTCTGCAGTTGACTGTATGTACCACGATGCCTTGCTTCTTTGAGCATCATGAAAAACATCCCGAACCAATGCTAAAATAATTACCTGAAGTGCTTTTCATGTCATCGACTAACCCAACTCAATCACTATCAAAATAACCTTGAACTTCAGAATTTTACAAAACATAGCACCTTAGTCCAAAGTTCCATTGACATAACTTATCACTCTTTTGGCTGCTTTCATGTGCATTTCACTTGCACAATTAAGAATCTGGACAAGACACTTAGAGCCTGTTTGAATTGGCTTAAAAGTTGGTCAAACCTACTTTTAAGTCATTTTTAACTTTTGGGAGTGTTTGACAAAGTTAAAAATAACTTAAAAACCAAAAGTAGGACTCTCCTTACTTTTTATTTTTTAACTTAAAAGTCATTTAATTTTGACTTTAAAAAGTTACTTTTCAAAAGTTTTTTTTTTTCCAGCCAATCCAAACGGGCTCGTACTGCTTGCAAAATGTCAGGTCTCGTGGTACTGAGATACATGCACACCCAGTCATACCTTTATAACTTGCTTCATCAACCTTTTATTTGTTTTTTGATCAAGTAAAGGTTTCATTGATAGTAGCACAGTCAACTTGGTCGTATACAAGTGATTTACCAAAAGGAGGATAAACCTACAAAATATGGTTCTCTCAAACGACACCCAACCCTCTATACAAATAGGAACTACGTGGGTGCTCAGAAAGAAAATAAGGGATCGGAGACTACTCCTCAATCGAGCAAAAATTCATTTCAACCCCTTCAAAGGCTTCCCTATTCCTCTATTTCCAAATGACCCACATGACCACATCAAAGCAAGAGGAGTAACCTTTCAAGCCTTGTGCCTTCTTCTCCTATCTATACTCTTCCATCAACCTTGTCACTACCATCATCTTTAATCAACCTCTCTTTCTGATTCATTGGAGTTTTCATAGGTTTGTAATCTTCCATTAATCTACTTTATTATCCCCTTGCATACTTTTTTGGCAAATGAACGCTTCAGTTTGAGTTTGATGAATCTGCATTCCAAGAAAGTAAGATATTTCTCCCAAGTTTGTCATTTCAAACATTTTCTTCATCACTACCTTGAATTTGTCTATTATTTCAAGGTTGTTTCCAATTACAAGAAAATTATTAACATAAAGTGGTATAATCACAATATTAGAATTTCTTTTTGTTGATAAATAGAGTTGATTCACTTATGCTTTTCTCAAGTCCTAAGCCTTGCAAGAACCCTATGGTGTGTCGTAGTGGTCAATTAAGTGGGTTGAGAACCATGAGTTGATTCATAAAAATGCTTGTTGATTTTTTCCCATCTATTCTAGCCTTGTTAGATAAAGTTACTTGGTATTTGTTGCTAATTGGAGATGATAGGTATTCCGTGGAATTTATCGAGATGTGTAAAAGCTAGCACGAACACCATAGCTATTTAAAAAACCCAAGGCGTGCAAATGCTTATCAGTTTGACTTTACCAAGCCCTTGAGCTTGTTTTAAGCCATGAAGGGCTGTTATGGTCCCCTGATATGGATCTGGTTATGGGGCGTTGTAGTGTGAAATCGAATATTTTCTTCCTACGACCTATGATGCTGGTTCATTAAGAGAGAACCTGCAATCTCTTGAGTTTGAAAGTACTTAAAGACTTGGTAATTTTCTGCATAACATTTCACTGAATTCAAATACATTAAATACAACACTGAAACAAAGAAAGTAACTGCCTACTGCCTACTACAACTGAATGATAAAGTGGAGGAATAACCTCCTTACTGCAATAACTGCTACACAGAAAATAAAAACATAAATACTTAAAAGTTGTAGTAATCTACTGCGAACAACTAAATAACTTATAAGCTAAAGTAATCTACTTTCTAATTTCCTTAAATCTCCCATGTGTAAACTGTTGGTAGACTAAAGGGGTGCTAACATTACTTCCCCCTTTCAAATCACGCTTGCCCTCAAGCGGGAAGTGTGGAAAGCGTTGCTGCATAGAAGAAACAGTTTCCCATGATGCCTCAGCTGGAGAAGTATGCTGCCAATGTATCAAGACTTCAGGTACATTACGAACAACCCGATGTTCAAGCACAGTTATAGGATGGGGTGAGGGAGCTTCTGGCAAACTTGAAGGAAGAGTAGCAGCTGCTGGAAAGTCTCCTTCATGAAAAAGCTTCAATTTAGAGACATGAAAAACCGGATGAAGTTTTATACCTGGTGGAAACTCTAATTTATAAGCCACAGGCCCAATACGCTGCTCAATTTTGTAAGGACCATAAAACTTGGGCAACAATTTCTGGTGACGACGAGTACCCACAGAAAGCTGTTTATATGGTTGTAGCTTCAACAGAACTCTATCCCCCACCTGAAACTCAACATGTCGATGTTTGGAATCAAAAGTAGCCTTCATTCTCTGTTGAGCATGCAATAAATTCTGTCTTAAGGACTGCAGAATTTGATCCCGAGTACGTAACGCTATATCCACTGCATCCAGTTTGGAAATTCCAGGGGAATAAGGCAAAAGACGTGGCGGAGGACGCCCATACACCACTTCAAAGGGTGTCGTTTTCAAGGAAGAATGAAAACTGGTGTTGTATGAATATTCTGCCCAGGACAACCAGTCCATCCATTTGGTAGGGTGTGCACTGGTAAAGCACCTCAAGTACATCTCCACAGTCCGGTTGACAACTTCAGTTTGGCCATCAGATTGAGGGTGATACGCTGAACTAAAACACAACTTGGTACCACTCAGGCGGAAGAATTCTCTCCAAAAAGCACTTGTGAAAGTTACATCCCGATCACTAACCATGCTTACTGGTAAGCCATGTAATTTGAAAATATTGTCAAAGAAGAGTCGGGCAATACTTACTGCAGAGTATGGATGAGCAGTTGACAATAAGTGGCAATATTTAGAGAAACGATCTACCACCACTAAGTTTACATTTTTCCCACGTGAAGTAGGTAAGCCTTCCACAAAATCCAATGAAATATCTGACCATATTTGCTCCGGAACTGATAAAGGCTGAAGAAGACCAGCAGGTTGCAAAGTTTCTGTTTTATGTCGCTGGCGAACACCACAAGCACGAACAAAGTCGCGAATATGTCGCTTCATACCTGTCCAATGGAAATTCCTTGTAATCCGAAAATGTGATTTTTGGTACCCCTCATATCCCTGGTTATGCAAGGCAGTCATGACTGTCTGAATGGAAGGAGAGTTTGATGCCAAGAATGTTCGGTGTTTATACAGAAGCAACCCATTCTTGACGCTCCACTGATCTGATGCAGTACCATCATGGACAGCAGATATTAACTGCTGGACATCAGGAGAGTTTTGTTGTTCATTTCTGATGTCATCAAAAAGGCTTAATTGAGGCATGGAAATGGCAAGAAGCATAGCTTCATCATTATCTCAACGGGATAAGGCATCAGCGACGGTGTGTAAACGACCAACCTTGTATTCAACCGAAAATGAGTAACCCAGAATTTTGGCCAACCAATGTTGCTGTGGAGGAGTTAGTGCCTTTTGTTCCAATAAAAACTTCAAATTGTAGTGATCAGTACGAACTATGAAGTGTTGCCCCCATAAATAAAAGCGCCAATGCTGAATAGTTTTCACTAGACCTATCAATTATTTTTCATAAGCGGGCAGTGGCTGGTGTCTTCTTGCTAATACTCTGCTAAAAAAGGCAATGGGTTGTTTATTCTGCAATAAAACAGCCCCAATACCCAGATCTGAAGCATCACATTCAATAACAAAAGGTTGAGAAAAATCTGGAAGTGCCAATACAGGTGTAGTTGTCATAGCAACCTTGAGTTTTTCGAAAGCTTGTGTTGATTGATCTGTCCATATAAATAAATTCTTACGGAGCATGGCTGTTAATGGTTCAGCTATGGATCCATAATTTTCCACAAACTCCTGTGAGGCCTAGGAAACCTCGCAACCCCTTAAGAGTTGTAGGTTTGGACCATTCAGTCATGGCTGAAATTTTGCTGGAATCTGCAGAAACTCCATCAGCAGTGATGAGGTGGCCCAAATAAGCAATTTCAGTTTGGGCAAATGAACACTTTGATTGCTTCAGAAAAAGATGATGATCGGAGAGTAACTTGAAGACAAGTCGCAGATGATACATATGTTCGACCCAAGTGCGACTATACACAAGAATATCATCAAAAAACACCAAAATAAATTTTCTCAAGTGAAGCTGAAATACCTCATTCATTAATGATTGAAAGGTAGATGGAGCGTTGGTTAAGCCAAAGGGCATAACCAAAAACTCAAAATGCCCATGGTGAGTACGAAAACCAGTTTTCTCCACATCATCCTCTTTCATCCGAACTTGATAATAACCTTGGCGTAAGTCTAATTTAGAGAAATATTTAGCCCCAAACAATTCCTCCAACAATTCTTCAATTACTGGAATAGGAAATTTATCTTTGATTGTTTTTGCATTCAACTCACGATAATCAATGCACATACGCCAAGAACCATCAGATTTAGAAACAAGAAGCACCGGGGAAGAGAATGGAGACTGACTTGGCCGAATTATTCCCTGCTTCAACATCTCTGAACATTGTCTTTCAATTTCATCCTTTTGATTATGTGGATATCGATATGGTCGAACTACAACAGGTTTTGTTCCTGGTTCCAGAACAATTTTGTGGTCACAATCACGTTTAGCAGGGAGCCCTACTGGTTCATGAAAGAGGCAAGCAAAATCTTTCAAAATGATTTGCAATTCTTCCTGATTATCTCTGTCAGCCAGCATAACATGAGTTGTTGCTCCTTGAGTTGGATCAGGAGACTTAACACCTTGTAACTCCACTTGTTTTCCATTTTTGAAGAATGACATCCACATATCTGTAAAGTCCCACAGTATGGGTCCCAAAGTTTTAAGCCAATTCACACCTAGAACCACATCAAATCCACTTAGATTGAGGACATATAAATCAATATGGAAAGCATAATTACCAAACCATATTGAAACTCCTTCGCATTGTCCCGGACTTCTGACCCGTTCTCCATTTGCCACCACTACTCGTAGCCCTTCTCGCCTCTCAACTTGAAGATTGAATTGTGACACAATTTTAGAGTTCACAAAGCTATGAGTACTTCCAGAATCGACTAATGACACCACTGGATTCCCTGCCAGTTGGCCTTGTAACCGCATATTTTGTGGAGCTGTGACACCAATGATGGCTTGCAAAGAAATTTCAGGTTGATCTATATTAGGATTTGTCTCCTGTTCCAGAGATTCTTCCTCTTCGTCTATGGAATGAATCCAGAATAATTTCTTGCACTGGTGGCCCCGAGTGAAGACTTCATCACAGTTGAAGCAGAGACCCTTAAGTCTCCTTTCATCCATCTCAGATCTAGTCAATTTCCTTACAAATCTGGTGCGCTGTGGAGGTGAGAAATCTGATGTATTGGATCTGCGACCATCTAACAGTTGTGAACGAAAAGGTTGTCCCTTGCGTTCATAAAGCCGGGATAAACTCATCGCCGTAGCCAAATCTAGAGGATTATGCAGCTCAACCTCAATTGCTATATAATCCACAAGACCACTAATATAAAGTTCTATCTTTTGCGATTGTGTGAGTGTACACGCCCGGGAAACTAACTGCTCAAACTTTTCTTGGTAATCTGCCACGGACCCAATCTGGCACAACTTAGCCAATTCTCCTAACTTCCGACTTCTGATTGGTGGCCCAAAACGAAGGTTACAATAACGTTTGAACTCATCCCAAAACGGTTCAGGCAGATCTGTCTCTAGTTGAAGAAACCAAAGTTGTGCATTCCCCTCTAAATGAAAAGAAGCAAGACTAACTTTTTCTTCATCTGGAGTCTGTTGGTGTCGAAAAAAGTGATCACATCTGTTCAGCCATCCCAAAGGGTCCCCTTGGCTAGTAAACCGTGGAAAATCCAACTTTGTATACCTAGGAATGAAGGAACTTCCTCCTGGATCTGATTTTGACCCTTCTGCCACTCCACTTTTACCCTTCCAGTCCCGATTCTGACTGGTATGATCAGTTGATTCAGAATCAACCTTCGAATTCGCTAGATCCTTTGTGAGTGCATCTAAGCGAGCATTTATTGCTTCCTGTCTCGCTATATTGGCTGCACGTTCTCCTTGAAATAAGTTCACCAATTGTGCCAGTTGATGTTGAATTTGATCTCCCATAACATCTGTCTCTGATACCAAGTTGTTATGGTCCCCTGATATGGATCTGGTTATGGGGAGTTGTAGTGTGAAATCAAATATTTTCTTCCTACGACCTATGATGTTGGTTCGTTAAGAGAGAACCTGCAATCTCTTGAGTTTGAAGTACTCAAAGACTTAGTAATTTTTTGCATAACATTTCACTGAATTCAAATACATTAAATACAACACTGAAACAAAGAAAGTAACTGCCTAGTGCCTACTACAACTGAATGAGAAAGTGGAGGAATAACCTCCTTACTGCAATAACTGCTACACAGAAAATGAAAACATAAATACTTAAAAGTTGTAGTAATCTACTGCGAACAACTAAATAACTTATAAGCTAAAGTAATCTACTTTCTAATTTCCTTAAATCTCCCATGTGTAAACCGTTGGTAGACTAAAGGGGTGCTAACACATAATATCTTTCCTCAAAATGAAGTTGATCACCTACCTAAACGGGGTTCAGATCATGCCCCTTTGATCATTTCATGTGGAGAAGAAACTCTCAACCTAATTAAACCTTTTAGATTCTAGAACTTTGGACTCATCATGCCACTTTTAAGGAGCTGGTGAGTCAGCTCTGAGGATGTGATTTTGCAGAAACTCCCTATCTAGCATTCAAACAAAAAAGGGAAAAGGCTCAAATATGCCATCGAACTTTTAGAAAAGGCTCATTTATGTCATCCATTAAAAGTTTGGCTCATTTATGTCATTGATGTTAAAGAAAAGGCTCATCCATGCTTTTTTTTTAACTCCGGTTTTGCAAAACCATTTTTTACACACCAAACAAGGTTTAACACTTTTCTATTGGGGTATAAAAAAATGATTTTACAAAACCAGAGTTAAAAAAATGGCATGGATGGGCCTTTTCTTTAAAAGCAATGGCATAGACGAGCCAAACTTTTAATGGATGGCATAAATGAACCTTCTCTAAAAGTTCGATGGCATATTTGAGCCTTTTCTCAACAAAAACTAAAGAACCTTAAAAAGGCCCTATCTAAGTAGAGCAGAGAGACTTATGGTGGCATTTTTAAGGAGCTTATAGTTAGGGAGGAAGTTGTGAAGGTGAAAGAACAATTATTAGAGGAAGATCCTAGCATTATTAACATGATAGTACTTCAAAAGGCCCAAGTAGAGGTGAAGAAATATCTAGCAATAGAAGAACTTTACTGGAAACAAAAGGCAGGAATATCTTGGTTTGTAGAAGGAGATAGGAATACAAGTTTCTTCCACAATTATGTCAATGGGAAGAGGAAAAAACTTCAAATTCACTGGATACAAGATGAAAATGGGAATTGGGTGAAGTCTGTTGAGACTATTACAGATGAGGCAATCAGTTTTTTTCAAAAGCAGTTTACACAAGCGGATGATCAACTTGATCTAGATATTCTTAAACATATTTCTCCTATGAAGAGTCAAGAACATAATTGTAATTTATGCTCTTATCCTGGTAAATAGGGGTGTTCATGATTTGGATAAAAACCAATTCAAACCGAACCAAACCGATAAAATAAAACCGATTTTATTTGGGTTAGGTTTGATTTGGTTTTAGATTTTTAAAAATCGATAGTATTTGGTTTGGTTATGGTTTTATTTGAAAAAACCGAAGAAATAACCGAACCGAACCGATGAATTATATGCATATATTTTATTAATATACATACTTAATATATTGTTTTTGTAAACAATTTTAAAGATCTTATACATATTTTCATTAAAATTTCTTTATATTTTACTTATTGATAGCAAAAATGCCCAAGATGAAATATTTCTCTTATTGATTTCATGTATATGATTGTCTATGACAATTCTTTATAGGACTGAAAATATTATTGTTTCTTCCTTCTAGGCCAATATAGTGAATTTTAAAGCTTTATTGATAGTAAATTTAGTGATCGAAAATTCAGTAATCTAAGTCATTCTAACTATTTTTCATTTTGAATGGATTGTTGTCACTTTTTTCACATTTTGAATGAATTGTTTCTTTTATTTTTGTGTATGGTTAATAACCGAACCAAACCAAACCGAAATCGATAACCACCAAACCGATAAATGTATATTATATTTGGTTTGGTTTGGTTTTGATAATTTTAAAAACGGTTAAGTTGGTTTGGTTTTGGTTTTGACCAATAACCGATCCAAACCGACCCGTGAACACCCCTACTGGTAAAGAAGAAGTCAAGCAGGCGGTTTTTGCTCTAAGTGGAGAGAGTGCCAGTGGTCCAGATGGATTCACTATTCACTGGATTATTTTATCAACAGTGCTAGGACATAGTGGGGGATGATATACATGCTCTAGTACCAGCTTTATTTGATGGTTCCGATCTCCCTAAATCCATTACTCATACCAATCTGTTCTTATTCCAAAAAAACAAAATATTCAAAGTTTCTCAGACTTGAGACCGATAAGTTCCTCTAACTTTGTGAACAAGGTGATATCGAGGGTGGTACATGGCAGAATGGAGAAGATTATACCAAACATGATTTCAACTAACCAATCAGGTTTTGTAAAAGGGAGAAGTATTTTTGAGAATGCTTTGTTAACCCAGGAGATAGTATCAGATATCAGATTGAGAGGTAAGCCAGCAAATGTGATTATGAAACTGGATATGGCAAAGGCATATGATAGGGTATCATGGAGATACTTGATGCATGTATTGAGAAGAATGGGGTTCGCGGAGCACTTTATTAAGATGATCTGGAGACTGATAGTCAATAATTGGTACTCAATTTTACTGAATGGGCAAGTAAAAGGATTTTTCCAATCAACAAGAGGGGTAAAGCAAGGAGACCCTCTGTCACCCACACTTCTTCTACTATCTACAGAGGTACTATCTAGGGCTCTAAATTCTCTTTTTGATGATAACAACTTTATTGGATATGGTATGCCAAAGTGGTCATCTCCTTTAAACCACTTGGCATATGCTGATGATACTATTATATTTGCATCTGCTCATTCTGAATCCTTAAAAAGTATCATGGATATTTTAAGGAAATATGAGTAGACATCAGGGCAAATGATTAATAAAGAGAAAAGTTTCTTTTATATGTATTCTGAGACAGGAAATGAGTTGATCCAAAAAATGAGTGATATCACTGGATTCAGCAAGGGGCGCTTTCCTTTCAAATATTTAGGATGCCCGATATTTCACTCTAGAAAAAAAGAAAGAGTACTATGCTTACTTGATAAAGAATGTGAAGAGCCGATTACATTCCTGGAAAGGAAAACTCCTGTCATATGGGGGTAAGGCAGTTTTAATCAAAAGTGTTTTACATAGCATGCCAATACATCTTTTGTCGGTTCTTGCTCCTCCTAAATGTGTTCTAAATGAGCTTCACAAGCTCTTTGCTAGATACTTCTGGTCCAATAAGGAGGAAGGGAAAAGTAGGCATTGGGCATCCTGGCAGAATGTTTGTTTACCAACACAGGAAGGAGGATTGGGATTCAAATCAATGTTTGATGTGTCAAATGCTCTCTTTGCCAAGGCATTGGGCATCCTGGCAGAATGAAGGAGGGTTGGATTCAAATCAATGTTTGATGTGTCAAATGCTCTCTTTGCCAAGTTATGGTGGAGATTTCGAACTACAAAATCTCTCTGGGTCAATTATATGTGGAATAAGTACTGCAAGAAGATAATTCCAACATTGGTTGAATGGAAGAGTGGAACTCAAGTCTGGAAGAAAATGTTGGAGGCCAGATAAATATTGAACATGAGATATGGTGGGAGGTCAAAGCAGGAACTTGTAATGTGTGGTATGAAAACTGGACGAAATTGGGGGCGTTACATTTTTTAGTACCAACTGATTTTCCAATCATTGAAGAGTTGGAGGGTGTGGCAGAATTAATAGATCATGATCAATGGAAGAATCAGCTACTAAACAAACCTTCCCAGAAGATATTGCAGAGCACATTAAGGCTGAAATTCATATTCAGCCTTTGAAAGGATATTGGGACAAACCTTGGTGGATGCCCTCAAGCATAGGTCAATTCACAGTAAATAGTGCATGGGATATTATGAGACACAGAGAACACACACAAGAGGATTTTAAGAATATATGGCTTAAGGGGATGCCATTCAAGATAGCTTTCTATCTATGGAGATTATGGAAAGACAAACTCCCAACAGATGACAAATTAATGAGGATGGGAATGAATGTAGCTTCCAGATGCTAAAGTTGTAGAATCCCACAACAAGAAACTCTACAACACCTATTTTTGACCGGAAGTTTTGCAACAGAGGTATGGAATATTTTCAGAAAGGCAGCTGGTCTACAGATGAATATGGTGCAGATTCACCAGACTTGCAGATTATGGTGGAGGGTAGAATGTGGAGAGAAGGTCAAACCAATATTATAGGCAGTACCATCTATGATAACTTGGGAACTCTGGAAAAGGAGAAATTCTATCAAATATGGGGGACAAGTAAGTTTTGAAAGGGTGATGCATGAAATCAATGTCAATCTAATGTACTTGACAAAAATGAGGTACCCATGGCTGGAAAACATTTCTTTCTTGTGGCCAGATTTGGTAGAATATCTAGAAGGTTACAAACCTATTGTGATCGCTAAAACCGTGTACTAGAAAACCCCTTTTGAGAATTGGTACAAATGCAATACTGATGGGGCCTCAAGAGGCAATCCAGGGCCTAGTTCATATGGATTCTGTGTAAGGAATTGGCATGGAGATTTGGTATTCGCAGAGTGTAAGGAAATAGGGGACACTACCAATATAGTAGATGAGGCTAGAGCCATCCTAAAGGGACTATCCTATTGTGTAGATCATGAGCTTCACCCACTGATTTTAGAGACAGATTAATGCTAATGAAGAAAGTGGTTGAAGGGGACTGGAAGATACCATGTGTATTATCACTGAAATGGAAAAGATCAGAAGTTTGATGTTAAACTTCAATGTGCTAATACAACATGTATATCGAGAAGGCAACTCACTGGCGGATTTTTTATCTAACCAAGCTTTTGTTTTTGCAGGTACGACCAATTTTTACTCCTTTTCTGAATCGCCTTGTGCAGGGAGGAAAATTCTTAACCTAGACAAGATTCAGACACCTAACCTCAGATTCAGAGCGGCCAATAATCCAAACCGTCATTGAAAGCCTCTCCTGGCCCTGTAACTCTAATATTGACAATACCCCAGTGTGTGGTATTAGCCTTTGGCTCAATCTACTAAAGAATTATCAATATAAGAGAAATAGAGGCCAAAGAGGCTAACAATAGTGAATTTAAGAAGATATAAGAAGTGGTGGACTCCCTGTTTGATCTGAAGGTATTAAAGGTTCATATGCAACTCTAGATTTGCCATTCAAAAACTTGGAGACTACCTCCACGTGGTTATAAGCCATGTATTTGGTGAGTGCTCGAAGGACATAATACGGTGGAAACCACAGGTAAAGGAATACATCTAGTTTTACATAAAAATCTATGATACAAGAAGATCAAAACCTTGTCAACAGCACCTAGGGCTGAATAACAAGAGTTTCTCAAAGGGAAGAAAACAAGATAGAGGAGAAATCAACGAGTCTGCCACAAAGATTACAACATAGATAGCAGACAACATGCAACAGAGGAAAAAAATAAGAACATTCATGGCTTCTTCCTCACATAAAAGATGGGGAAAACACTAGTTATAAACGAAAATCAATGAGCTCCGGCTATAGATTCATTCATACTTTTATATCGAGTGAAGATTTCAAGAAGATCTGAGGTTTGAAGATACCTGAAACTTAGCAAAGAGAAGGACAAAATCTGATTCTGTAGTGTAGATAAATTGCTGGGTCATTTTCTGGCGAGCCACCATCTCCACCGTGAGAAGAAGAAAAATCCTTGCAAGCTCGACAGTCTTCGAACCATAGCAGCTACAAGTTCTAATTTTTATTTCCTTATCAATGGCTGTTTTTTCTTTTTACTTATTTGTTGTTGGGATGATGTTTTGGCTTCCCGAACCTTTGGTGTCAGGAGCATTTATTATTTTATAAATAAAATATCCACTATTTTTAGTGGTTACCAAAAAAGAAAAAAAAGCATCTCCACAAATATAGGAAATTTCCATCAACATTAAGGTCACAGATAATTGAACAAAAGCAAAATAAACTAGAATAGTATAAAATTCTTTTCTAATTGGAAATGGCAACAGAAAAGCAAGTACTTGTCTAGGAATTCCTATTTTTCCTTTTCTTGTCCTTCCATTAGAAGTAAATGGGAAATTGGACTCCTTTCCTCTTTTACTTTCTGCAACAATTAATTCGAAAAACTAGAAAGGGTTCAACATCTCAGAAATAGCCATATTACCCTACTATTCCGACATTATGAAGGCTTGAGATAAGCATTACTATATTATAAAGGCTAAACAGGGGAAGAACAATGAGAATACTTGTGCCATTAATCTGGTAAGGCATTAAAGAAAACAACAACCAAGAACTGCAATCTACAATGATACCAAAATTCACAACGATACATGATTCACTTCTGGAATCTACAATGATACCTAAATTTACACATAACCATCGCTATTTGCAGTCCACCAAGCACAAAATACACAGCAGTATCAAATTCGATGTATGTCACAATCCACAGTAGTATCGAATTCATAAAATTCTTGTCACAACTCACATAAAGTAATACAACAAATAAACAAGGAAATCATTACCTAAAAGGCAACAAACAAGAGATCGTAACTCTCTACTTATCAATTGCCGCTATCCGTTGCTTATCTTGGCACATCCATGCCAATTTCAATCTTGAAACTGAGATCAAGAACTCAGATGTTTCTACATTCATGCCAATTTCAATCTGCACCAATTTTTCAATGAGAAAGCCATCACTTCCAAAATAAAACAATGTAACAGAACTGCAAGGCCAAAAAGAAAGCGACCTTGCCAGTGTAACTAAGCCCTTCCCTGTTACCGTGGACATTTAGACTGAATCCACCTTCATCACCAACCTCACAGGCATCTTGTCATTCCCTTTAGTGTGTGTAGACTGTTCTCCAATAAAGGGTTGGTAGTCAGAAACAATGACTAATTTGAGGCAAGTGAAAAGTGAAAGTGAAAAAGTTAATACACTAACCTAGAGCAATGTAACTACAAGACCCAGCAATGACAGGCATAGACTTGTTTTCCTTGGCACTGACATCAACCGTCTCCAAAATCAGCAACTCGAGCTCCAAAATCAGCAGTACTCTACAGACGTAGTCACTGAACAACTTTTATTTCATGTGTGATACATCTTTCAATGAGAATCAAAAACTTCAACCTACCAAAACAATTAAGACATAACGTTAACCAAATAAAACGTTGAGCAGAAATAGAAACACATTTTAAAGATGATGAAATTTCTTTAAACTACTATTTGTCAGTTACTATCTCTCCATGAAAATGAATTCTTAGTAGTGAAATCTACTAGAACATGCTTGTTCACTTCTCATGCTGCAAGACATGAATACGGACGATCAAGAAGTTTGTTTTGAAAAATTTGCATGAGCTAAGTCCCGTTTGAGGAAGGTGGCACATAGAAGCATGTTCCATCAATCAGGGAGACCAGTGGTTGCAGTCTTGGTGGTGGAGAGGAGCTGGTCCAACCTTGGGCATAGGTAATACAAAGAAGAGTGACCGTCTCTTCTCTGGGCTGTCATCTCTGTTACATTCAACAAATTCAAATTCCATGCTTCTGATTTGTTTTGTTTCACCAACAGCACATTGAGCACAGTGTTATATTCAAATGATGTCTTCAGCAACTCTTGGGATGATCCTATGTTAGGAAGTTCCTCCAGATGACAGTTACCGCCGTGTCTTCCAGTCCCACCACTATTCATTGAAGTGATTCAACAGTTGGGTATTATCATCACCAAAAATATTGCAGCTATTAAAGAGTAAAGTTAAGAGATTATATAAACAAATCATCTAGAATTAACACCAATATACGAAATCAATTCACCCAATGAAAGCCACCTTATGAATTCAAAGATGCAAACATGGACTTGCCATCTGATTATTGAAACTTACGTAGTAACGGGCAGTATACCCAAGAAACCATTTGAGTTTATTTCTATATTCAACAATGTGATCATGTAAGAAAAGGAAGACTGCAATCAAACAACAAAATAAGCTAACATCAAACACAATGATTCTACAATTGTTATTGTACATTCAGTAGCCTTTAGTTTAAGACCACAAAATTCAAAAGTTTTTGCAAACCTACGACACAATTTTACAGTAGTCTTAGTTCTCTTTAGGTGTCTATAGCTAAAACTCAAAGAAAATGATGTTTTTTCTTAGCATACAATCCTGTACAGATGTTCCACTGTTCTTTCTTTCTTTTACAATTACAAGCATAATTCTCCAACATCACCACCTTAAAACATAGAAACTAATATTATATCTCTCAGATATACAGTTGGTAATTCATTAACAACTAACAAATCAATTAAGAAGTTAATCTAACCAACCAAAAATCAATTACTAGCAAGATATCCTCAATGTAAATCTTATTCAATCAGATTATACACATCGAAATTCTAAAAACTCGAGATTTAAGGAAAATCCCAAAAGTATAGTTAAAAACCTAGGGACGAGCTGAAGCTTCTCCATGGTGCAGGATGTAGGGTGACGAGTGATTGAAGCCTTCTTTTGCTCCAAAATCCACGAAGATAAATTCCTTTTGGAATTTTTCTGGAAAAAAATATAATTAGAATAGAAATATCAAAACTTTCAAGAATAATTCAAAGTTGAAAAAAATACACAATTGAACAAGAACTCACAAGTCTAGTGACTCATCTTCTAAGCTTTCGATGTCTAAATTAGGGCTTTATTGTTAAATTGAGAGAAACTGAAAAGACCAAGAGGAGAAGAGACATATGGATGCAGAGAATTGGGGACTTGATTATGGATGAAGATGTATGCACAAATTTCAGAACCAAAAACTACAAAGAATTAGTAATACATAACCGTCCAAATTGAAAATGCTAACCAGCCAGGGAATGACATAATCAATGGCACTTCATGAACCAACCATACAACCGCTGCTGCCGCCTCCATCTCTTCCTGCTCCGATCGCTGCTATTGTGGAAGAAGACGGTGGTAGCTCCGGCATTCATCAGCATAACTAATCCAAGCATATTTAACACTATTCTTATAGATCCTACAAACGACCATGTCTTACTAACACATCATATTCAGACTATCAACAATGTCTTACACAAATAAATAGTAATAAGTTTTGTGCACCGACAGTCAGTCTATTATAACTTGAAAACAAAATCTTACCCCATTTGCGGAGTTCTACCAAGGCTATTGCCCAAGAGATTTCGTGGCTGCAGACGAGTATATGTCATCGTCGTCATCATCATCGTCGTAGCCAGACACAAACACAAGCAGCACCATAGTAGAAGTGGTGAAGTTGATGACATCGTTCTGTGCTTTAATTTTCTGGTAGATTAAAAATTTAAATTCTGAACTCGTCGTAATCAAGCATGGTGTGCTGATGAGGAAAGGTTGTTACTGCTTGAGGTGGACAAGTAAATCTGGCTAGGCAGATTTTTCTATTTATAGAGATAAATATATCATGACAAGTGACACTCTAGTTAGTGGTGGTGGTGCCACAATGCAATGTATTTTTATTTTATTTTTTATAACCGAGAAATTCGTCTGTGACCCGCCCTTTGGACCAATCACAGCCTTCTAAACACAGTGGATAATGGGCCCGCCCCTCTACCCTTCTCCACTTAAATACCAGGATTTGCTTTGCATGGTGTGGGGCTTGAACCTGCGACCTAAGCCACAAATCCTCTACCTTTTGCCACTTGAGCTAGGCCTTGGGGGCACAATGCAATGTATTCCTCATCACTCATGGACTTTTGGCTCTATTCTTTGGCCTCCCTCCACCCCCACCCCTACCCCAAACTAGCGAGTGTATTGATTTTAGATTCAGTCGAACTCAATAATTTTAGTTCAAATTCTGAATTTTTAGTAAGAAATTCATTGATATATACAAATTATTAATTTAGAATCCAATAACTTAAAACAATTAAGTTTGTTTATACTTTTTTACATTGTGAACAAAATCTCAGCATAAACTGTAATCTTAAAAAATTTACGCCTCCCTCCACCCCTACCCCTACCCCAATATACTTTTTAAGATTACAGTTTATGCTGAGATTTTGTTCACAATGTAAAAATATTGCAAAATGTTGCTCCAAATGCAGAATATTAAGATAAAAAATGTATATGTCCTTCTTGTTGTGGATCCAACTGTGCTGTAACTCCATAAGTCAGATTTTAATTTGTTCTAATCATTCACCATGCATGTCACAATCTTTTTACCATGCGAATACAAAAACAACACTACTCAGTTTAATCACACAGGTGGAAGGAAGGGTAGTATGTACATACCTTACCTCTACCTTGGCGGGTAAAGATGTTTCCGATAGACCCTTGGCTCAAAAGAAAAGTAACTGATGTACGAAAGTCAGAAAAAGAGACGACAAAATAGCAATGCATAAAACAAGTGTAGCAACAAATAATAATATGGAAAAAAAAGAAACTGCTGGGAAACAGTTAATGTACTAATTATGCTGATTCAGTAAGCAAAACCAAACTTTCAGTTAACTACAATCAATAATCGCTAGCCTTATAGTCTCTACCCCAGTATAGCAGCTGAAGCTTCTGGTGTCAAGTGTCCTGAGTGATTTTAATAGCATCATGATGTTTCAAGGTTACCTGAAGTACTGAACACATGCATATGGGGAAAATAAAGATACGTTACAGATAATAAAATTGTGATAGAAACATAAAAGCCATGATTACAACACATTGTCAAAATTTTCAGTTTCAAGTTGCAGCTGGAGTTGATTGATCTCTTGCCCTACAGAGTACAGACAACTTTCCAATATCAATCTGTGAAAATCTTTCCATTTCCTTTCCACCACACAGTGCTGGACCTCTTCCGAATTATGTCTACTAAATGTTATACAAAATCTTTTAATAATTACTAAAATGGAGAGAGGGGGTTGCCAATAGTATGTGTTGCTGTGAAATAACTCTTCAGACGCATCACTGCTGAGTGATGGGCATGTCATGGAACGACTGGTTTACTGTCCCAAGCCTCTCTTACTTGGACCAAATCCGGACTGTATCTCTTAGCTAGAACTTCAACTTGATCAGGAAATGACTTGTTTCCAAGTTGACCTATGTGAAGAACCATTTGGTTCCATCTCTTTCGGCATATCTCTCCAGCCCTGTGGTCAAGTTGATTGTCCCAGTCCACATCTTCAATGCAGCTTGCGTCGAGCTCAAAAAATGCATCAACTAGGCGATAGTCGTCAGAATCCGCCCATTCACCTTTGGCCACCATGGGTGATGTTAATTGATCATACCATTTCGAGCAGCAGTTTGCACCAATTCTCATGGACAAGATTTCACTTATTGCACCCCATGCAATATTATCCCTTAGCATCCCATGATTAGATTTCTTCTCTTCAGAAAGCTTCAGTCTCAGATCGGTGTTTACTAAATCAAACAAATTCTGGTACTCCTCCTAAGTCCATTGTCCTTTATTCTGATTGGGCGGTTTTAGCCTTCGCCATGTATCCTTCACATGCCACCGATGTTTTCCAAGTTCATCAGCTAAGTCACTCCATTTGTTCCCATGCTCTTTCTGGAACTTCAGAACCATCTCATACTCCTCTTCAGTCCATTTACATGATTCACTTCTTCGAAACAGGATCTGCCCACGAGAGTAAACTGCAAAGGTCTGTATGGTATAGCTCTCCCTATTTCTTTCCAGCAACCCTTAATTTCAGGATAAGATCTAGAATTTAAAACCTTTTTCAGCCCTTCTTCGCCTAAGTTATGTATCTCAATGTATTTATGAACAGCCTCTTTGACAACTTCATCTTCTAGCTTTGAGAATCGCTTGCCACACAGTAAATTTTCTTCCTCGATCTCATGATTCTCATCACTTGGATCATTCAATGAAGGGAAAATCTGAACCTGACCAGAAAATCTCACTCTCTTTTCACTCTTCTCATGTGTAGGATCTTCAGAGTTGTGTCCTAATTTTACCCTTTTTCTCTTTTTGATACTACCTTTGTCTGTTTTGTTTTTTTCTTCCATCTCTATAGGTGAAGAAATATCACCTTCATTGACTTCAGCAACATCTTCCTGCATATCCTCAGTATCATGCATTTTCTCCAGCTCATCCCCGCAGCTTTTCTTCAACTTCCTACTTTTATTCCCTTCAACAGTTCTCGAAGCAACCTCGTCGCTGTCTTCACTAAACTTCCTAGAATGTTTTCCATGTTTTCTTTCTTTCTTTCTCTTGATGTCAGAGTCATCACTCTTAACTTTAATATCAGTGTTTGTCATTTCTACACCATTGATAGTCTTAATGTTTTTCTTGGATTTCTTCTTCCTTCTAATCTCGTCCACAACATCTCCACCAGAGACCTCACCAAGGGTCTCAACTACCTTGTCACTGTCCCGCATTTCAGTTGCACTTGCAGGAGCACTAGTTTTGGTGTCAAAAGGCTCATTCAAGCAGCTTTTCTTCAGCTTATTCTTTTTCTCTTTCTCAACACATTTCACAACATCTTCATCACTGACTTTGTTGGGTTTTCCAGAAATTTTTCCACCTTCTCTTTTTTTCTTTCTCTTAACCTCACACTCATCACTCTCTCCTCCAAGACCACCGGTGGCAGCATTCTTATTGCTTTTCTTGGATTTCTTCTCCGGCTTACGGAGCATATCCTCCCCGGTAGAAAAGTGGGTTGAACCGGCACCAGGGCCACCAGCTCCACGTGGTGGTACCCCACCCTTCAGCCCTTCTACACCATACTGGTCATACACAGTTTTTTTCTGGGAGTCGCTAAGCACCTAGTAAATTTAATGCAGAAAAATATTAGTCATCTATTTAACATTCAAATCATATAATATCTAATAACACCAATAAAAAAGAATCTGTAAAGCTAAATCATTGGAATCAGATTCCCCAGTTTAGATGCCTGCTGCAAAAGAAAAACATCAATCCTTGTTTCTGTTTCACTATAATGTTTCAAGCAGAGGCAGAGCTAGACTGCCGATTACAGGTTCGGCCAAAAGCTTGAATTTATTTTAAAAGATCCATTGAATATGGAAACAATTATATAAATTTAGAACCCAGTAATTTAAAAAGATAAGATTGGAATCCCGAACAATAAACTTCATATCCGGGTTCTGCCTCTGGATTCGAGCTCTAACCTAGTTGGGGAAAAACTGCTTCTTGTTCACTAGTGATCTTTCAAACTTTTCTTTCAACTATAAAAGATTGTAATACAAGTGTTTTTCTTCAGTAATATTGATAGTTACACAATTCGAACACATTGAATGGACACCAAATTAAAAACCAATAAACCCTTAATTCAATATGAACTTCCACAAAACTTCCAAATTATGAAAGATTAATTGGGATCTAAAAGAATGAGACTTTTTCCTTGGTGAATTGAAACAAGTGATTGGTTAATGAAACGATACAAAACACTCAGAAAATTAATGAATTGATAATCATCCTATAAACCCATCATTCTTTTTGCAAAATTATAAACACTAGACGTTCTAAAAGCTCAAATGTAGAACCTATTAGAGTATAAAGGAAAAAAGATTGAAACTTTGAGCAAAACAAACAAGAAACATGGAAAGCATACATCATAAGCCTCGGAGATGTGTTTGAACTTAGCTTCAGCTTCAGCTTCTTTCTTGCTTTGTGGGTTGTTATCAGGGTGCCATTTCATGGCAAGCTTTCTATAAGCTTTCTTCAAATCATCATCTGTAGCGTTCTTATCAACGCCCAATACTTTGTAATAATCAACCCCCATCCTCACTTCTGCTGTTTTTCTTCACTCTGACAAATTTTCGAAAGAAGAAGAAAAAGGTTGTGGGAATTATAAATAAGGTTTACGAATTTGTGAAGAAAAAAGATTTATGTTTGTTATTTTTAATTAATTTCTTTATCATTGTGTACGATTAATTAATAATTCTAAATGGGTAGATTACATTTAATTTAATGGAATTTGACTTCTAAATGCAAATTATTTAAGGGAAAATTTTCAAAATGTTAAATATTTTAGCATTTAATAGGATCCCTTAGCAACATTTTTAATATTTATTAAAAGTGTCAATATTTTAGTTTGTTGTATATCTGATTTATGTATTTTTTTAATTTGTTTAATTTGAAAGAATACAATTATTTAATAACAGAAGGGAGAAAATCAAGGGAGAGAATATTGCAAAAAAAGTAAATATCACTTAATTTTCTCATTAGTTACATTTTCCAAGAAAACTCAAGCGTGTGCCTTTCTCACAAAGTATTTTTTGTTTTTTTTTCCAGAATTTTGCGACCTTTTTTAAATCGTATACATTCCAATATGTATACTATTTGTATTCATTAAAGTTTTCATGTTGTATTTTGTATAATGAAACTTGTATTTTTTATTAGTTTGTATTCATTCCAATAGGTATGCCAAATGAATATGTAGTTATTTAAGAAACATATTTGTATTCATGTATTTTTTTCGCTGTGTATTTTTTTTCTCTTCAGAATCTTGTATCCTTTCTTAAGTCGTTTTCATTCCAATATGTATTTTATTTGCATTTGTATTCATTCTAGTTTTTATGTAGTATTTTGTATAATAATATATAAAATATAAAATATAGTATGATGAAAAAGTGAGAATGAAATATAAAACTGAAAAGGAATAAGTGAATATTTGTTACAATTATTCTTAAATAAAATACATAACTAGTTGACATACCTTTAGAAAGGACTTGTCATCTCAGTCCAAGTTCATCCTTTCCCTTTTCAGCACTTTATTTCCTTATTTCGATTTTAGTTTGATAAAATCAGTTGGTGTGCTTTAAATTTTCTACTTTTGTTATGTAAGATTATTATTATTAGTTAAATTATATATTGCTTGTGGTTTGTTGCCTAGGTACAGCTTGTATACATATGTTATGCATATATACTACGTTAATGTTTGTTTGATTTCAAATAGAACAAGTTTCAGTTTAGCTTTCTTATAATTATGGCAGTTGATTATTTGGTTTGGTTGTTAGTCGAGCGGGAATGGTTTGTTCAAGGCTGGAAACAGTTGATTATCTCATTTCTCCCTTGTCCATTCTCAGCTTCTTTGAATTTCATATTCATCATTCTTGCAATTAAAAGTTATTTCCACTCAAGCTAGAATCCCTTTCCTTTGTTTGATCATGGTCTTGCTTGTTGTGTGCTGATTTAAGATGAATTTAGACAAGTTAAACATTTGGTATTCTTCTGTATGGTAGATATTTGGTCATTTCCTGTGCACTAAATGAATTTTGAATTCATTGTGTTTGTATGTTTTTGTTCATGTGGAGTCGTCATTGTATAGTAATTTAATGTGTTCCACTACTATTTAAGTCTCCGTCCTCTCTCCTTTATTTTCGTGCTTCTGTGACTCAACTCGAATGAATAGTTTTAAGGAGTATGTATAGACAGAGGCATCCAATAATGTTGTCTATCTCCTACCCAATTTTCAGTAATGTAGATGGTTTTTGCTTCCCCTATTTGTACTATTGAGCTTATAACCGGAAATACAACTAAGGTGTTCAAATTCGGAGTTTATTCATAAACAAATAAATAGTAGTTGAGAACATTGGTGTACTTGTCATTTTCACGTTTTTTTTTAACTGATAATTTGGTCTCTACATTTGTTACATGTTTTTTTTATATGGTCTTAGCTTAGGTAGTTTATATTTTATTTCTTAAGGTCATGAGATTATAGATATTTATTTAGTTGTTGTTGCTTAAGTATAATGAGAATAAGCCTATGTTTGACTACTTAAATACAACTCTTGTCTTGAGAAAGTGAAAGTGCCCAGATTTTGCTAGTTTCTCATTTAGGCTTTCAAGTATTTCTTAAAACCATATGTTTTGTTGTATGTTGATAAAAGCCATAGCTTTAAGAATTTATCTTCTCTGTTAAG
Organism: Solanum piurae; assembly: GCA_029582685.1. NCBI lineage: Eukaryota > Viridiplantae > Streptophyta > Magnoliopsida > Solanales > Solanaceae > Solanum > Solanum piurae. The sequence continues at coordinate 2,802 of JAJOOO010008307.1, read as the reverse complement.
AATCTTGAGTTTATTTGTTTGTTGTTGCTACGCTAGAAGCTCTGATTTCTAGGTGCGTGCGTGTATGTAATACATTATGGTATAACTTGAATACAGCCATAGCTACTCATACAGGTATCTTGATCTAATTTTGTCATTATTATAGTTGCTGCTATGGTTCAATCACTGCCTAGATTTCTACTTATGTTGGCTTAAATTTGATCTTGCTTCTGCTCTATAACTGAACAATATCTATAATTAGCCAGATTTTGTTTTTGAAGGATTGCTTGTATAAAACAAATCAATTTGTTCAAGTATTTATTTATGTGTTTTTGTGAAGTTGACCTGGCGGTTTTGTTTTATTTAATAGTTAGTATTTGTTTCAACCAGTGATTGCTTCCCAGTTTAGCTAAATTGGGCATAAATAATATGTATAGATGTGGTATGTTGAAACCATTGTAGTCTTTATGTGTTGCTGCATATGTTAAGAATTTGAGGAGTTCATGTCTGCTTACTTTGCTGGCTGATAATCTCAAATTACTCCTCACATGTGTTATTGGCGGAGTCCAATTTGGATTCTTCTTTCACATTTTCGAGTGGTCAAACCCAATATCTTCTTCATCAATTCGTTGAAAAGGAGGCTTATATTTGTGTCCAACACCTGCAACAGTAGCAGAAATGAGCACAAGGATGCCCCTTCAATTCCTTTCCATTCAGTTCATCACTTTATTCGTCAATTCGCAATTGTCGCTAACTCTTTGGTATTTCTCAATGGGCATATACGCAATTGTCGCCAACTCTTCCGTATTTTACTAACTTACATGAATCCTTAATGGGCATATACGCAATTGTCTCTAACTCTTTCGTATTTTACTAACTTACATGAATCCTCAATGGGCATATACGCAATTGTCGCTAACTCTTTCGTATTTTACTAACTTACATGAATCCTCAATGGGCATATACAGGTTTTCAATGACTATGACTTTTATTTAACTATCTAATTTACTCTAATTATTCACTATTTTAAATGCTAGGTTTTCTAAACTCAAGTTGATTTGTTCTTTGTAGTAAATTTAGGCTTGTAAGGATAACTTGAGAATTTTTCATATCCTTCCATAGTTATCAAACAAAGCTTTGAATCTACGTTTATGAGTTTAAGCTAATCTTTTTTAAATAAGATTTTTCACAAGTAATTTAAGTTTCTTTTAAAAATTAGCCAAACTTTTAAAATTTATTGATCAACCGTGTGCTAGTGGATCTTTTAAGGTGCGTAAAATGATTGTTTGAATTCTTACCCAAACTCTAGTTTATAAAAATATTTTATTTCAAAAATTACCTTTTTAGGCGACTCTATTTTCTTTGTTTCAAAATTAATAAATAGCCAAGTTATGGACCGTTTTTAACAAAGTTTTAAAAATAGGTCGTAATAGACATCAGACCTAAGATCAAAGACCCTTACCCTGACACCGACTCGAGACCTGAACACAACCCTGACACCTGACCCGAGACTCCAAAATGAGACTTGAGACCCGATACCCGACCCCGACTTAATCCGGAACTCGGGAGTGGAGTCTCGAATAAAAAATTAGGAGTCAGATTCAGGATTAGTTTCGGAAATAAATATTTGAGACTTAAGTTAGGATGAAAAGTGTAGGTGTGAGGTTCAAAAAGATTTTGAAAAATGTTTTCTTACTTTTTTAAGGGAGTTATTTTCCTTAAATTTAAGGAAAATAAGTTAATTTGAAAAACATTTAAGCCAAACAATAATGAGAAAAATTGAAATTTTTTTTCTGGAAAACCAAACACACCCGAAATCTTACAGATAAATAAATAAAACCCTACAGCTAAAAAATTAAGAATTATTACTCCATTATTTCCGGTAAACAACATCAGGGCCATTCCACTCTCAAATCGAGAGTCATCCCGTGACGTTTAATTTGCATAAAAATTAAAGAGGAAAAAAGGAAATAATTTTCCATTAAAATATACTTCCTCCGTTTTAATTTATGTGACACTTTTTGGATTTCGAGATTTAAACAAGTCTATCTTTGACTGTAAATTTTTCATATATCTTTAATTATTTTCAATTGTCAATTATTGTGACTTATAGTAATTTTTACGTAGTTTACAATTATATAAGTTTCATTTCAAAAAAATCACGTGTAAATTTTTTATCAAACTTAAATTGTTTGTCTCTCGAAAAACGAAAAGTGTCATATAAATTGAAACATAGGGAGTAATAATTTAAAAAAAGAAAAGGGAATAAATTTTCCTATATTTATTCTCAAATGGAACAAAATAACTTCATTCAATTCCTTGTAGGGGTGGACGTTCGGTTCTTTGGTTCGATTTTATTAAATTTTGGTTCGGTTCTTCGATTTTAGAAAAGTGTGCACCGTATACCAAACAATACTAATTCGATTTGGTTCGGTTTTTTCTATTTCGGTTTGATTTAATTCTGTCTTTTTAAATCGGGTTTTTGGTGTGAATGAAAAATAAAATGAGGACAAAATCAAAGTATAAGATATTTAAAAGTATGTTAAAGAATATTGTGTCTCGCCATGGAACACTTATTGTGCTAACTAAAATATATATTTATCTTGTCAAGAACATTGTGCATCCAACTATTTCTCGAGAAAAACAAGGACGAAGATGGGTTCTTTTACATAATGTACATTGATAAAATAAAATATGTTTTGGTTCCTCTTGGGAATTAATATTTGAAGTTAACTATTGAATTTGTACATTTCTTGCTAGATTTGTTCATGAATGATTTAATTATTAGTTGACTCTTATTTTTAGTTAAGAGAAGGCCCATAT